>APFE030004758.1:0-14306 GCA_000404065.3 Pinus taeda
TGAAATGTTATAAAATGAATTATGAAATGAAATGAAACAACTTTCACGAAGCATCATATTCATAATTCAGAATCATTGCCAATGAGTTATAATTGCCAACTTCAAACTTCAAACTTAAATTGTCACAGTCATATATTGTTTACAAAAAATATCATTATGATACGAAAGAGTCAAGACTCAATAGTTATGAAAACTAATAGAAACTAGAAAAGACAAGTAAACTGTAAATATATTATCTATTACTACATGTGCCCGCCACGAGAAGTGTCTAATGTCTGAGCAGGTCGTGGTGGTCTTCTAGGAGTCTCCCGCACAGACCGATGACCAGAACTAGAAGGCACATGCCCTCCACGTGAGGGTGTAGATGGAGGCGGCGACAACAAAGGAACAAGACTCGGAACTCAAGCATTGCTTCTGGATGGTGGAGGTGGCATGGTTGTTGCTTCATCTTTCTCTCTTATAAGTTCCAGTTCTTGTTCTTCAAGATGTATAGTGCCATCCTCCAAATTATCATCCTCTGGGTGGTTGTTCCAAATTTGATATGTTGGATCCTCATAAGCCCGAGCACAGTAATGACTCGACAACCCCAAGTTGCAGTGCACATAAACCAAGCTTTCTGCCCGGTTTTCATTGAGTCTGTTTCTTTTCACATTATGTATGAAGTTGTAGGTGCTCCAACACCTCTCTGCAGAAGAAGTATTTGCAACCTATGAGAGAACTTTTTTGCCAATTTTGGCAAAAGTCCATGGCCGCCATATGATTCCCACCATGTGAGAGCATCAAATCTGTCTCTATCTTCTATTGCATGAAAGGTACCAAATAAACTAGTGCAACTGAAGTATCTGCCTATTTCAAGACGCACACTAGCGCATTCCTCCTTGTCATGTATCAAATTTTCTAATGCTGGCAAATATCTTGTAGATACCTCTTCATCTATATGGGGTTTGACCCTAACCCCACCCCCTGGTGCAGGTTGGCCCAACCAAGATGTAGAGTAGTATTTTGGCGTAAGGATATACGCCAAGCAATGTATTGGAACATTAAGTTTATCCCACCGTAAAACAAACAATTGTAAATTAGATTGTACAAGTTGGAATCATTGTTATGAACAATATCTTTTATTTGCCCCAACATGGTATCCATCTGCTCATACACCTCGCCAATCACTGGTTTATTTGTATCTGCAAGCCGAATCATGTGATAAATGGGCTTGGTGAAATCCAATACTTGCGTCACACGTGCCCAAAACATACCATCAAGAGCGGCCTCCTCCTGTTCAAAACCTTGTCTGTCAGCTGTGTTTGTAGCGCTTTCCTTTAATACCTGCCAGTGTGGACTTGATACCATGCTTGCCAATGACTCTCTTACTTTCAAAAGGCGCCTAAAGGTGAGGTAATAGCTACCAAATCTAGTCCTCGCAATCTTCAACAACTCTAATCTTGAGTGACTGTGGAAAAGGCCATGGGTATTGCTATGATTTGTAATAAATTTTATCATTTGTTTGCCTTTCTTGTACAAATCACCAATCCATTTGTATTGTTCGTTTTTTTCTTAACAATATCATGCATCAAAAGGTTCATTGTGTGAACCAAACACCCAAACCAAAATATGTTGGGGTATTTATCCTCAATAATTGCTCCCGCTGCCTTACAATTAGGAGAATTATCAATGATGACTTGGATGACATTGTATGGCCCAATACGGTCAATTGTTTCAAGTAATGGTTCTGCAATGTTGATGGCGGTCTTGAACTTGTCTAAGTAATCATATGCTGAAAGAAAGATGGCACCGTTAGCAGACATAGCAAGAACATTTATCAATGGCTTGCCTTTTACATTTGTCCATCCATCAGATACAATGGACACCCGATGGTTAGTCCAAGAACTTGTCATTCTATTCAAAGAATGTGATATTTTTGCTTTTTCATTATCAATTCCAACGGTTCTTGCCTTGTCATACCTAGGGCTCTTGTATCCTTTAGGGGCATCATTTATGGCAGAAACCATTTCGTGCCAACAAGGTGAATGAAGAACATTGAATGGTATCCCACATGCATAGAGAAACCTTTAAACTTTTGGATCCACATCATTCCTACACCCTTCATCAAGGAAATCTGATATGGTTCTACGCCTTAAACCTGGTGACCCTGTGCCTCCATATCCACTACCTTGGGAGGATGCTGAAGGAGTTCTTTGTGCATGTGATTGTGAGCTTGGTTCAAAGAAACCCTTTGATTTTTTAGATTTGTATTGGGCTTCCTCCTCTTCCCTTATGTATTTGGCTCTATTTGCTGCCGACACACCTATACAAGTTTTGATTCCAATTTGTTTATCTCCATCCCATGGCATTTTCTTGAGAGGTGTTTTCTGGCACGGGTATATGAACCTGTGTAATTATTGTTGCAATGGGGGAAATGAAATTTAGTGGTTCCACACCCCTTTCCCTGCTTCAGGCCTGTTAACATATTTCCACAATGGGGTTTGGTCTTGTTTAGTTTTTTGAGCTTACTCATGTTCACTCTCCTCCAGCTCCTCCTCACCAGATTTTCATCAAATCCACTATGTCCCCCTTCTTCATCCCCTTTTTTATTTTCAATTTCAACCCTCCTTTTTCTACTCTCCAGCACCATAATAACCAAAAAAGGAACCAAGAAGAAGAAAAGGCCAAGAAATAAAACCATGATGTTTAAAATTTGAAGTTTTGAATCTGCAAAATTTAAAAAAATGGAATGGGAATGGGAAATAGAGAAAAATTTGTTTATTTATTTAGGAATAAACATTAAAAAAAAATTGCTAGACACTTTATTCAATATTGTAGAGCCTACCTCTTTGGCATCCAATCTCCCCTTGCTGCTTGCTTTCTCTTGCTCTCTCACTCTCTTGCTCCTTGCTCCTTGCTCTCTCTTTGCTCTTCACTCTCTCCTTGCTCCTCAATCATCACCCTCTCTTGATCTCAATCTCATTTTCACTCTCACAATGATGAAATGAAATGAGGGATGGGCTATTTAATCCTCCCTCCCTCACTTTATTTCCATTATTTTTTATTTTTTATTTTTTATTTTTATTTTTTTTGTTGTATCTATTCTCTTCTATATTCTATTGGTGGTTGTTATTTATCACTATTTGTTTGTTGTTTGTTTGGTTGATTCTTTTATTCCTTCCGCTGAATTATTTTTGTTTTTGTTTTGTTTTTTTTTTTGGTTGTTGTTTTTATATTTCCACGTGTTCTGCTCTCGTCGGTCACTCTTGTCGCTCCGGGAGAGATTTTTATAACCCGGGAGCGGTCGGGAGCAATCGCTCCCTAACCCCTCCCTGGTTATAAAAATCTCTCCTGGAGCGACGCTCCTTGCTTCGCTCCGGAAATAGGTAGGGAGTGCAAATTTTTTTTACAGGAGCGTGCTTTCGGAATTGCTCTTGCCCGGAGCGCGGATTGGGAGTGGGATTGTGGGGGGCGGGGAGCGCTCCCCCGCAACACTGACAGAACCATTACTTGAAACAATTGACCGTATTGGGCCATACAATGTCATACAATTCATCACTGATAATGCTCCCAATTGTAAGGCAACGAGAGTAATTAATGAGGATAAATACCCCAACATATTTTGGTCTGGGTGTTTGGTTCACACAATGAACCTTTTGATGCACGATTGTTAAGAACAAAAATGAACAATACAAATGGATTGGCGATTTGTACAAGAAAGGCAAACAAATGATAAAATTTATTACAAATCATAGCAATACCCATGGCCTTTTCCGCAGTCACTCAAGATTGGAGTTGTTGAAGATTGCGAGGACTAGATTTGGTAGCTATTACCTCACCTTCAGGTGCCTTTTGAAGTTAAGAGAGTCATTGGCTAGCATGGTATCAAGTCCACACTGGCAGGTATTAAAGGAAAGGGTTACAAATGCAGCTGACAGGTAAGGTTTTGAACAGGTGGAGGAGGCAAGTATTGGATTTCACCAAGCCCATTTATCACATGATTCGGTTTGCAGATACAGATAAACCAGTGATTGGCGAAGTGTATGAGCAGATGGATACCATGTTGGGGCAAATAAAAGATATTGTTCATAACAGTGATCCCAACGTGTACAAACTGATTCACGATTGTGTGTGTATACAGTGGGATAAACTTAATGTTCCACTACATTGCTTGGCGTATATCCTTACGCCAAAATACTACGCTACATCTTGGTTGGGCCAACCTGCACCAGGGGGTGGGGTTAGGGCCAAACCCCATATAGATGAAGAGGTATCTACAAGATATTTGCGAGCATTAGAAAAGTTGATACTTGACAGGGAGGAATGTGCTAATGTGCATCTTGGAATAGGTAGATACTTCAATTGCATTGGTTTGTTTGGTACCTTTCATGCAATGGAAGATAGAGACAGATTTGATACTCTCACATGGTGGGAATCATATGGCGGCCATGGAATTTTGCCAAAATTGGCAAAAAAAGTTTTCTCACAGTTTGTAAATACTTCTTTTGCAGAGAGGTGTTGGAGCACGTACAGCTTCATACATAATGTGAAAAGAAACATACTCAGTGAAAACCGGGCATAAAGCTTGGTTTATGTGCATTAGAACTTGAGGTTGTTGAGTCATCACCGTGATCGGACTTATGAGGATCCAACATATAAAATTTGGGACAACCACCCAAAGGATGATAATTTGGAGGATGGCACTATACATCTTGAAGCACTGGAAGCGAAAGTTATAAGAGAGGAAGATGAAGCAACAACCATGCCACCTCCACCATCCAGTAGCAGTGCTCGAGTTCCGAGTCTTGTTCCTTTGCTATCGCCTCCTCCATCTACACCCTCACATGGAGGGCATGTGCCTTTTGGTTCTGGTCGTCGGTCTGTGCGGGAGACTCCTAGAAGACCACCACGAACTGGTCATACATTAGACACTTCTCGTGGCAAGGGCCACATGTAGTAGTGGATAATAGATTTACAGTTTACTTGTCTTTTCTAGTTTCTATTAGTTTTCATCACTGTTGAGTCTTGACTCTTTCATATCATAATGATATTTTTTGTAAACAATATATGACTGTGACAATTTAAGTTTGAAGTTGCTTCGTGAAAGTTGTTTCATTTCATTTCATAATTCATTTTATAACATTTCATTTCATGTTAGATATTATTTGTTGTAATGGTTAAAGTTTAAAGTTTAAACTTAGCTTACAAGTAGAACTTTGGTGATTAATGATGATAAATTTTATATATTGAATTTTCAATTTTGAAAGCTTGAAGTTGAAACTTTAAGATTAATGAATCATGATTCACAAGACTCAATATGTTATATGTTAATAACTTGTAGAAGTGGTTGATGAAGATTATAACTTCTAGATGATTGATGTTATATGGTTGATGGTTCAATGATTAATCATTTTTTTTTTTTTTTTGTTCTTGTTGTATGTTTTTTATATCTAATTCATCATTCTACATGTTTTTGTTGACATATATGTATCAAAATATAAAAAGTATATATATTATATAAAAATCGCTCCGGGATTTGCTCCGAAACTGGGAGCTTTTGAAAATGTCGCTCCCGCTCCCTGCTTTTGCTCCCACTCCCATGTAACACTGTTATATCCATTATATCAAAATGGCACTCAGTGCATTGTCCAATACATGTAATATATAGAGATCAGAACACAAACACATAAGCAAGGAGGCTCTAAATGGCCTCTACAACAAAACATCACTAGTCAACAGTCACTACTGGATATTGCTAGAGAATCCAACATCATCTGGCTCAGACTCTGAATCAGAGTGAGATGGGGAAACCCATGGCTCCTCCTCGTCATCATGATCCCCAACTACAACTGTAGAAGTAGTAGCACTAGCAAGGGCAACAACTGCATGCTGAGATAAACAAGCTATGCGCTTGCGTCTTGGTTGAGTAGAGGAAGTGCTTGTAATGGAGGACTTGGGGTTGGGGCTAATACTAGTGGATTTGCAGTAAACTGAACATTGTGTTCAATTAATGCCTCCATCTCTAAATCCAAATCAAGACCAGTATCCTCATCAAAATCAAACTCTGTTGGATGACTCTCCACTACCCAGTATGATGATGCATCAATATCTTCTAACACAATGGGATTTGTATCAGGTCTTTTGTTTAGCAATTGGTTGCGTCTTAGCCAAAGGTTGTATTGGACATAGACTAGATCATCTTACCGTTTTTGTTCCAAACGATTTCTCTTCTTCATGTGAATCCTCTCAAAGACAGACCAATTGCGGTCACACCTAGAAGCACTGCAAGTTTGAGTCAAAATACGGATTTCAAACTTCTGCAATTGAGGACAATGGCTACCAAATCCCTCCCACCATTGTGTTGCAAAAAACATAGTTGTGTAATGAGTTAACTCAACAAATTATATCCAACTTTCAAATTATAAACAATTTAACAAAATAAGAATTTGAAAATTGAAATTGTTTGTTTTCTTAGCTCATCTGCTTCCCTTGCAATCCTTGCTAGGTTCTTGCCGAAGGTAACTATGGCTCGGCTGCAACAATTGATCTGTCGGTGTATCTCCAGCTAGTCACTCTCCCTAGGGACCATGCTCTTAAGGCACTCAATCAATCCATCTCTAAACTTCTTAGTCAAAGCTTCTGCCTCCAGAGCTTTATAATGATGCCTTGGGTTAAGAAAAAACCCATTTGCATGTATAGGGCGATGGAGTTGATTGTTCCATCTTTGTTCAATGATTTCCCAAATGGGCCCATACTTAGCCATTCTATCCTTGTGTGCTGCGTTTATTTGCTCCTTTGCTTGATCCATAACCTCATAAATGAAGCCCATAGCCAGTCTTTCCCCAGCCACCAACCGCAACACCTTAACCAGTGGCTCAACAACCTCCACCATCTTTGCTGCCTTTTCCAAAATATTTCTTCATTAATTTTCTTTCTCACATCTTTGCCATCCTATTTGCAAGCCCATTGGCATTCATTCCATTCATCACTGGAAAACATCTTTGCAAGTTTCTATGTTGGGGAAGCATAGATTGCAATTTCAAAAAACGAGTTGCAAATCTAATGATGGCAAGCCTAACAATATCCTTGTCCTTTGTGTTTCCCTCATCAGGTTCAAAATCCATGAGTGATTGTAGGTATATTTTGTTATGCTTTTGGCATGCTCTACAGTGTTGTTGATATAATCTATTTTACTAATATCCTTAAGCATGAGGTCTATGCAATGTGCAATACATGGTGTCCAAAAGATGGTTTTGTGTTTTTCTTATAACATTTTACTAGCAAGAACATAGTTAGAGGCATTATCTGTGATGATTTGAACAACACTAGCCACCCACACCTCTTCAACAACCTCATCCAAAAGCTGAAACAACAAGTGTGCATCTTTCACCAATTGGTTTTAGAAACATAGTTCCTTGTGGGCAAAAGATAAGAAAGTGTATGATGGTATGGTTCCTTTGATCAGTCCATCCATCTTGACATGATGGTACATCTTGCTTTTTCCCATAAGATTTTGAAATCTTTCAAATATTCATCAATGGACAAAACTCCTTTTTTGCAAAAGAGATCCCCTTAACTCATGCATAGTAGGGCCTTTGAAGCCTTTCCAATAGCAAAGATGACATCAAACATAAGTTCATAATATGGTGAACGAGAAGCATTGAAGGGGATATCAACATCATACCACCATCTAGCTATGTAATCACATGCAATTTCTCTCAATTCTTTCTTCCAATGGTCATCTAAGGTGGGTTGCATTTGACCTTTATTAGCTTGAGGACCATGTGCACTATCAGAGGGAGAGGAGGGTGTGAAATAACTTTTGATATCACCCTTCTTTATAATTCTACCCTTACCCTTTTCTTGAATAGACTCCAAAGCGGCAGGAACATAGCGAAAGGGGTTGGATGCATCAGTGCAAGGGATAGATGAAGAGCCCTCATAATCAAAATTGGGGTTGGTGGCCATCATGTGTTTTATACTCCTCTTCCTTTGAATTTCAACTCTATTTCTTTTTGCCTAGCTTTTTCTTTCTCAAACTTCTCGATTTTTTCTAGCAACTCCTTCCTAATATCTCCAATTTGTTTTGCTGGTGCCTCATTAGAACAATTTGGCCTCTAATATCATCCAAGTGTTGTTTCAGCCTATGAATGCCCCCTCCACCTCCCTTAATTTTTCTATGACAAAATTTGCAATGCATCTGATTATCAATGATCTTAGCATATGCCCAAGCAACATCTTTCATTCGAGGAGCCATTTTATGATATTTGGACTTCGAAATAAAAGGACAAAAATCTGAAAATGGAAAGAAAAGAAACAACTCTTCAATGTTCATTTCTTTTACAAAAATCACTGTTTTCAATTTCCAGATTTGCAAAAAAGAAAAACATGCAAAGGCAGATTTGAGAAGTGAAAAAAAACCTCTAGGCTCTAGCCTCCTCAATGCTGCTCCAATGATTGCCCAAGAAGCTCCTTATCGCTGCTCCAATGATTGCCCAAGAGACTCCTCACTACTGCTCCAAAAACCAACTCCACAACTCTTCACAAACTCCTCACAAATGCAATGAGATAGCTGTGAAGAAATGTGAGGGGTGTTGTCGCATAGATTGTCACGACAACGCTCAGACCGGGGGCTGTCACCTTGATCCTCGATCTCACTGTTTAAGCCGTCTCCCGCGGCTAAGGGGGGTAGACCCTATGGGATGAATGAAAACCAACTGTGGACCAGTTGGGTTGGGAGACACAACAAGGCAATTTAGCACTTGATTGATTTAGAAATTAATGTACTAGTGCCTTATGGAGTTAATGATTAAATGATTATTTATTAAATGTTGCAGAAGTATAAACCATGTAAAACAATCATTTATCATCAAATAACCCACACGATGTAAGATATTCAACAAACGCACAACGCCTTAATGATGATCTAGCAATTAAACTTCAAGAAAAATTAAATGTTTTAAATGATCATAAAATTTAAATGCTGACCAGTTACCACTTTCACATAGCTAACATTAAAATAAACATTAAGTGTGTTTAACTATAGAGAAATGGAACATAGAGACATCAAATATGGAAATTTTCAATTCTTTATTAAGCTTTTTTCAAAATATTTAAATATTTATAGATTTTTATAAAAAAAATTAAAATTCTTAAAATAAAGCAAAAACTAAAATTCTAATAAACAAAGTCTAATCTAAACTAAATAAATACTAAAACTAAATAAAAAGAACTAAAAAAAACGAATTTTTTATGCCCTTTATTATTTAAATTTTTTTTTTTTGACCTTTTTGATATTGTTTAAAATCAAACTTTAAAAATTAGATCTAAAATTAGATCTAAATAAATCTTAGAAACTAACCCTTTTTAACTTTTTTGTTTTGTTTTGTTTGTTTTTCTTCTTTCGTTCTTTAATTTTCATAAATGAAATAAAATAAACCAAACCCAAAACTGTTTTTATATATATATATATATATATATATTTTTTTTCTTTATTCTGCTCTTTGTTTGTTCTCTATTAAAAATCTAACTTTAAACAAAATTAAATCTATTTAAAAAAATCTTAAGCTAAACAAAAACTTAAAATTTAATAAATTTAAAACTAAACTAAACTAACGTAAGATTTAATTCCTAAAACTAAAATCTAAAATTGAGATCTAATAAGTCTCAACAAAAAAAAGAACTGACATCTAATATATACAACAAAATGAAAATCAAATTCTTTTAAATTTTATTTTTATTTTCTGAAGTTCTAAATTCAAAAATTTAAATAAACAAAACTAAAATGAAGTATAACTTAAAATTTAAACCAAAAATATAATTCTAACCAATTGAAACTAAAAAAAATAATACGTTACCCTAACTTATATGCATAAACCATAAGATCAAAACCCAGCACATAGAGAAATCGCAATTTTTTTTTGTTTATTTTTTTTATTTAAAATATGAACTACAGAAAATGTAAAATAAATCTAATTGAAATTAAAATCTAAAAATAAAAGTTTAATTCTAAAAATCTAAATAAAAGAACTAAATGAAAAACCAAATAAAAAATATCAAATCTAAACTATACGATATAAATAAAATCTGAATCTACCCTAACTATGCTAACATATATACATTAAACTAAAACTTTACACATCGTATCAACCAAAATCGATTTTCTGCGTTTAATGTTTGCAAGTGCGATGGACAAGGGAAGGCACGATGGAGTAGTGAAATGGTTCGATGCAGGTGGCATGCGGATCTGGCAGCTTGGAGAGTGAGGGAAATCGACGACAGAAGGGAGGACGCTGCGTAGGGAGCTGGAGCAATGGTCAACGATGAGGAGATTTTTCGGAGCAATGTAGACAGCGGAATGGAGGCTGCGTGGGAATGTTGGGCAACACTTTGAATAATGTGTTTTCCTTTTGTAGGTTTGCGTGGAGATAGCTGAAGATTTGCTTTGCAAATTGGATTGGCAGCTGCGCGGAGTTGTACGAGCAATGGGCAGCATGGAATGTAAAGAAAAACACGTGAAGGCTGGATGAAAGGTTGCAGCATTTGAGAGGAGGAATATGGAAGACGTTGCAAGGAGATGGGTAAAAAATGGCAACGCCAGCGGATAAAGGGGGCAGCAAAGGTGATCATGCGGAGAGATGGGCGCAATGCCAACAAAGGATGGCAGCGTGAAGGTTTGAAAAGAAGCGCTGGAGATGAGTGGGGTTTCAAGTTTTTTGGCAGCAGAATGGAGGGACTGCGTAGAGGATGAGGGAGCCGCAGTTGGGGTTCTCTGTGGGAGAAACGTAAGAATAGAAGCGTGGGAATGGCCAGCGTGGAAGTGAAGCAGAAACCTGCTCTTTTAAATTTTTTTTTGAAAATTTCTTCCTACAAATAAAAATAAACACCGAGCAGCAAAACAACTTTGATAAACTGTCAAATTCCCTCAGAACATTTGAAAATCCATTGAAGACTATCCTTGTAAAAATGAAACCCGGGGTTGCAGACTGCATGAGATTCCCTGATAAAACCCCAGACAACAGATAAATGGATCGGAAAACCGTCTTAAGATTTACCAGGGTTCTTAAAATTTTGAATCAACTGCTTCAAATTGTCTGATGAAAACCCTGCAAAATTTTTAAAATCTGTACCTGCAACCTGCAATGGCAAAAACAAAATGTGAAAGAAACAAACCTAAAAACCCTAAAACTAGCTAAAAATTTATAATATTTACAGATTTTCGACTCTTAAGCAGCCATATTTGTTAATAATCCACAGTAATATTTTCAGAAATTCCTTCTTGCATTCATAAGAAAATTTCAAATGATAAGCCCGGAATTAAAACCGGCTGGGCTCTTTCAAAAAATGCAATTCGGGAGTTGGCTGGTTTAGCCAAGAACTTCCCCTAACGCCTGGTAAACTCAAAACTAAGGTTTCCTGCGCAGCTTAAAATCAACCATTAACATAAAGGGAGAAAACAATAGTGAAATCCAGATCAAATGGAGATACCTGCCATTATATTTCAGAATCTAAACTATCATTCAAACCCCAGAGCTCAGACAAGATACCTGTGCCTAAATCAATCTTCATCAAGCTATTATCAATGGCTGAAAATAAAATTGTGCAAAAAAATAAATCATCTTACAGCACTTCCAGAAGAGTAACACCAACAATATTTTTAACCCCAAAGTCTTTTTTTATTGCACAAAAAATGACTACAAGAGAGCTTTCTTTAGCACTAGACTCTTAGATCCAATCTTTTCTCAAATGACCCCTAACACCCTATTTAAAGGAAAAATTCCCAACGGCTAGTTCGAGTGATCCATGTCAAAATGATCTCGACCGTTGATGAGGATCAAAATTCCTTTTAATCTCATCCGTCGAATTTTTAAATGCATTTTAATATATTAAAAAATTGAAATTCCTACATTTATTACTCAACTTGACATATATTATTTTATTTTATTTCATTCAAAATTTTTATTGTCAATTATTTTTTAATTTTATTAATATTATATTATTATTTTATTTTTTTATCTATTTTTATTTATTTTTAAATTTTTTAATTTAAATCTTTTATTATATTATTTTTATTTTTAAATGGATCCTCGAACTTAGCCTTTGGAAAAATCACCTAGGACCTAGGACTTGCGACTTATGAGGGGATTAAAACATTTTCTAACCTTCAAGACATTTTACATCATGACTTTTACAATTTTACATCTCAAGGGGGAAAACCCATGTGACATACACCCCCATAAACCACCCAGTTCTGCGACACAAATATAATCTAGCAGATCAAACAATTGTAATAACCTAACCAAATAGTTAGAATTATTTCCAAGTTACTTTTACACAGACTTGAAGCACACTAGGATTCCCCTAAGGTTCTAATGACAAAATTCATTCCGACTTTGAGGTTAGGCTGAAGGAAAACTTTGCCGATCATGGATCGGTGAGACAAAAAACCTTCTGGAACGTAGATTATCACTAGAAAATTAGGTTTACCTAGGCAATTTATATACATGACTCAGATCTGCTAAGATTATTTACAAGTTACACATGCAGACTGGGTTTACAACGTAACATAATCAGGTCGATGATGATTATCGAATGGCATGGACATGTCGATTAAGCGCTATACCTTTTGCGAAAAAAGGGGGTGTACTGCTACGGGTAGTTGACACGTAGTGGTCGACAAGGGGGTTGGGTAACTTTTATAGGCTTGGGAGAGGCTAGATCATAGTTTTAAAAACCGAAACTGGTGATAGCACTAGTCCACCTAATAAACTGGGTTTCAAACCGGGATTGGTTAGGTCTAAATGAACCGGTTTTAAAAAAAATACATTAAATAATTAATTTTTAATTGAAAAAACTAATTTTAAGATTTAAAACCATGATTCCAAGCTAATAGAGGCAAAATATGCAAAGTTTGCTAATTTAGATACCATGTAAAGGTGAATATATCAAAATGGCACAGAGTGCAATACATTCCATCGACAAAATACATAAGCAATGAGGCTCTAGATGGCCTATAAAGTCCAAAAACAATGCTACAGGCTATGAGGCCATTGGCCTACTACAAGACTACAAGTCTAGACTTTAGACTCGAGAGTATACACATGATCAATCATCAAATTCATCACCACTACTAGACACATGGTCATCATCATCAAGAGGAGCTACATAGACAACAATGACGTAAGGAATCTCCATTACTATAAAACCAATAATAGGAAGTTCTATTGTTGCTACAAAAGAACGATTCAACATAAAATAAAACATCACCATGTCATAAAGCTTAAACTAATATGATTTTCTATTGCCAATACTCATTTTTTAACACAAATTCCAACGAGTTAAAGCAAAATCTCTTCATCCAAATTACATGCCTCTTTAACTGAAGACCAAATTGTTAGTAGGTTTGAATCCTACAATTTCATGAAAAGTGTGCTGGATCAAATTGTCTTTTAGTTTTGATTCTTTGAGTACGATTTGATGAAGAGTGTCTATGGGTTTCATTTTCCAATTGCTGAAATGGTGGAAATGAAGTAGATAGTTCTTGTAAGTCAAATGCTCTATAAATTTATGGATCTGCGTTAAGGAGAATTTGCGGCTAGGAATTCACATATATTTGTACAGTGTGGGTCCCATTGAAACGACCGTTTCTTGCTGATAATATCCTGGTTAAATTTCCCATTTATTTTCTCCACTTTGAAAATGGAATTTCGCTGTTAAAAACTCAGTGTCACTTGACCATCATTATGATTTAAAAGATCACAATGTTTTAATTATAATGGAAACGATAAAACGATGAACTCTCTTCAATTCCCTTTGTAAAAATCAGTTTCAGTAGATCATAAATGTGATTTAAATTCTCATAGCATTGCAATCAATAGTGTAAACGGTTAAACAACAAACTCCACCACTCAGTTATTTGTAATTAATTAACATTTAAATGGTAAAACAACGAACTCCTTCGCGGCCTTGGTAGTTAATCGACCGGTTTAGGACAGAACCAACCGGTTTGACCATAAATCAGTCGGTTCCGCCCTAAATCGGCTGGTTAGCAACTGTTTATCTCTTTTCTGGGCAAAGGGAGGGGTCGAACCCGATTTTTTTTGTCGGTTTGATCTGGTCGGCTAGTGAACCGATCGGTTTGACTAGTTATTGGTTCAAACCGGGTGGTTTTTAAAACGCTGGGTTAGATGGACTTGCAAAAAACCTAAAAGCTAAGTCACCTGACACGGGGATTCGGGACACGTAGGATTTGAGATTCGTGGTGTCGGATTCGGACACGTTGACCCCCTGGAACAGAACACGTTAGGACACGTTATATGTTATTTTAT
>APFE030004770.1:0-47730 GCA_000404065.3 Pinus taeda
AGGCCCAACCTAGAAAATTGCCAGGTTGTAGCTAGAAACTAGGGTTTGTGCAAAAATGAAGAATTTGGGGAATCTCAGAGATGGGAAGCATTTGGTAAGGTATATGAAAGATAGAGGAAGGTGTATGAACATATGGATATAATTTTTACTAATGATTTGACCATCCAAGAGAAATTAGCTTTCAAAACCCTAGGAGAGGGAAATGACCTTGCCTAGGTGCAACTGAAGCATGAACAAGGTGTAAAATGACTCATTAGACACTGAGATGATAATGAAAACCCTATGAATGATGATAGACTCAGCTGAATAGTGGCATAGATTGGCATTTGGGCAACTTTGAAAAGAGTGAGAGCAAACCCTAGACCTAATGCCTAGTGACCAAATTTTGCTTGAAGAATCACTGAAATGACAAAATTTGACCTTGACACTTCAAAATCACTTTGTAAGAGCATATTTGATCACTGGAGGAAGGCTGGAAAGACTGACACTAACAGGGTGAAGCAATGAAAACAACTGTATACATACAAAATCAAAGTCCCCATAGGTCACTAGATAAATTGAATCCTTAAGTAGTATTCACTGGGAAGAAACCAAGTGTGGATCATCTCTGAATTTTTGGTTTTCCTATTTATATTCATCTATTGAAAGACAAGAGAAAGAAGTTATATCCATTAGGCATGAAGGGAACTTTGGCTACAATAATTATTCTAAGGCCTATAGGATCTACATAAAAGAAGGTCACCGAATAGAAGCAAGTCGAGATGTGATATTTGATGAAAGTATTGCATTCAAGAAATAAAATGATTTCCCTGTGCACTTTGATGATGAAGAACTTATGGTATTTGAAGAGGAAGTTACTAGGGAGGTAAAATAATTAAATCATGAAGATGAAGGTCCTAGTGAATCCATTTAACCTATGGTAATTCCCGAGACTAGAAAGAGACCTAATTGGTTGAAATCTACTTTGTTAGACACAGAAGGACATGGAGCGACTAAAGGCACATTTAGGGAATGAAAGAAACCCAAAAGATACTTTTATTAAAAAGCTAATAGAGGCAGAGCCATCCACCTTTGAAGAAGTTGCCAATCATCAAGAATGAAAATATGCCATTAATGAATAATATTAATTGATAATAAAGAATGGGGTATGGGAGATTGTTCCTAGGCTTGAAGAAGTCTATGGTAATTTTCAAGTGTCTTTACAAGATTAAACATGCAACATATGGAAGTATTGACAAGTGCAAGGAAATATTTGTGGCTAGGGACTTCTCTCAACAAGAAGGCATCAATTATGAAGAGAAATTTGCTCCAACAACAAGGTATACAACTATACAATCATTGGTCACTTTGGCAACATTGATGGGATGGAATATACATCAAATGGATTTGAAGATTGCATTCCTTAATGACACACTTGATGAGGAAGTCTATGTAGAGAAACCCTTGAGATTTGAAGTCAAAGATAGAGAGGCACATGTTTTCAAGTTGAAGAAGGCATTATATGGCCTTAAGAAGGCACCAAGGGCATGGTATGCAAGGATGGATGCATAACTACAAAGATTGGGCTTCACAAAGAGTTTTGTTGATCCAAATCTCTACATCAAGGTTGTAAAAGGTGAATCTGCGATTATTATTTTGTATGTGGATGGTATTCTCTTGGCAGGTGTAGAAGGTTGAATCCAAGAATGCAAGAAGAAACTAGTAGTAGATTTCAATATGAAAGATCATGGGTTGATGCACTACTATTTGGGACTAGAATTCTAGTAGGAACCTAATGAGACCAATCTAGGTCAAAGGAAGTATATGATCGATATGTTGAAGAGGTTTGACATGATGGATTAAAAACCAATGACAACCTCGATGATCACAAACTTGAAAATACTAAGGAGTTCAAAATAAATCCCAATGGATCCAACTAGTTATAGACAATTGATTGGTTCACTGATGTAATTTGTGAATACTTGACCATACATATTTTTTACAGTGAATGTTCTCAGTCAATTCCAAGTGGAGCCAAAGCATGATCATTGGATAAAAACCAAGCACATTTTGAGTTATCTACAAGGAAAAATCCACTACTGCCTGAAATATGAAAGGAGGAATGATGTCCACTTGATTGGATATATAGATTTTGACTGGGGAGGCAATGGGCAAGATGGAAGGAGCACTACAAGAGGATTTTTTAGTTTGGGGTCCTCCATGGTATCATGGATGATCAGAAAGAAAGAATCAGTTGCTTTGAGTAGTGCTGAGACAGAATATAATGCAACCCATGAAGTGAGCTGAGAAGCTATCTGGTTAAGGAAGTTGTTGTCTGAATTGTTTGAAGGACCACTGGACCCTACAGTGATGCATTGTGATAACACCAATTGTATAAGATTGTCCTAAGACCTAGTGTTTCATGGAAAGACAAACAATATAAACAACAAGTATCACTACATTTAGAATTTGGTACAAGATGATGTGTTTCAACTACAATATATTTCCACTGATGAGCAAGTAGTTGACATATTGAAAAAATCTCTTCCTAATAAGAAGTTTGTGTATTTGAGAGACAAGGGTACTTATGGAATTCAACATCCAACCACTCCACCTCCACCTTCGTCTCCACCTCATACACCTACACCTCCACCTCCACCTCCGCTATTTAGTATGGAAAATATAGTGAAAATGGTTGTATTAAGGGGTCAGGGATCAGAGGATCCTGAATAGTTTTGGTTTGTCGCAGAAGATGTGTGGAAATCACAACAAATCAATGATGCTTATATGAAGAAAGTGAAAATGTTTACAACACTATAGGATAAGATGCTTACCTGGTATATCAAATACAACATGACTCACCCAGCTACTTCATTGTCTATACAAAGGATGCGTTGAATTTGAAATTTACAAAGCCGAGATTGAAAGCTCAGTATGTGACTGAGATCAAGGAAATTAAGCAGAGGGTTAATGAATCTATGTGGGATATAGATTAGCGACTGAAGTGCTTACTAAGTCAAGCTAACCTTTAGATCTTAGATGAACAACATAGGGATTGGTATATAGCTTCACTATTACCTCACTTAAGATTACCGTTATCTCAGTAGAATATTGGGTCTTAGGCCGAAGCATTGGAAATCGCGATGAAGCTAGAAGATTCGCTGATCCAGGATATGAATGTATGACTTCAATGGATCTAGGTGCAACTAGAAAGATTGCATATGGATTTGTAGGATTTGAAGAAGGGAAAGGAGGTTAAGGTCATCACGAGGATAAATGCCATGTATTCCAGGATTATATAGTTGCGGGAGGTCCTAACTCGCTAAAACTAGAATATTCTACTTAATCAAGCACCGGTGCAAGTACCTGGTGTAGTATTTTCCAAGTTTCAGGACAACATTTGACCAATAATTGTTCCCTATTACATATTTTTAGATAGTCTCCAAACAAAATTTTTTGTAACTTTTGTAAATTAGTTAGTCATGAGGGGAAGAATTGTTGAAGCTATGAACTAATGATGGAAAAAACTCCGATGTATAGGATGCAGGTTGAAAACTGCATGCAAAACGACTAAGGCTTACCTACAGCTCATAGAGGATTTCAAGGACAGGGAAGAGGAGGAGGAGGAGGAGCTGGAAGAGGTCGGGACCAAATTATTTATTATAACTGCGGAGAACTAGGACACTTTGCGCATGACTGTCAGAATCCAACACTCCCTTTGTGTTAGTATTGTCGTCAATTTGATCATGTTATAGAAGATTGCCTGATCTTAATAGCAAATATTCAAGAGAAGAAGAACCATTAGCTGACACAGAATATCAAATGATGAGATCCGAGCCATGCTAAGATGATCCTAGTGTCAACATAGTCACACGAAGTGGTGTAGCCACAAGTGAATAGAAGGTTGAAGGCAAACAACTAGAATCAATGTCATTGTTCTGAAAATCCAATGAGAAAAATGATGGGTTTGATTTACATAAAGAAAAAGAGACATTCATGGAGGTAAGAGAGAATTTTATGAGTCCAGGTGCTTCTACATCTTAGAACTTGATGCTGACAGTCTCGCGAAAGGAGAAATATGAAGATCTTACTGCAACACAAGATTCAGATCCCACAATGTTGAAATTGTTTTTGCAGACGTGCATGAAGTTACTATGGGATCATAAGGCAGTAAAGGGACTACAAGAAATGATAGATAATTGTTCCAACAAGGATAAGATGTTACCAGGACAATGCGTAGTTAATAAGGTAAACCAAAGCAAGAAAATAACCAGTAGGGAGATGCGGCTGATTGCGCAAATCGATGATTTCAAAATGGATCAGGTAATCCTAGAATTGGGTTCTAATGCTAACGTATAGTCAAAGCAGACTTGGGAACATACGGGAATTTCTAAGTTATAGTGGTCGCCAATTTAGTTGTGCATGGTGAATCAACAAAAGATAATTCTAATGGGGCACCTGCATGGAGTAACTGTAGATATTGATGGTGCAAGAGCATTGGATGATTTCAAAGTTATTGAGATCATCGATGATAGTAATCCATACCCAACGTTTCTTGGGATTGATTGGGCGTTTGACATGAATGCAATCATTAACTTAAAGAAGCAAAATATGCTATTTGAAAAAAATTTATCCGAATAGAAAATGGCATCAACCCATGTTATTCATCCACCCATGGTATTGTAAGTGGCATCCACCCATGGTATTTATCCACCCTTTTTTGATTACAATACCATGGGTGGATGTCACAATACCATGGGTGAATGAATACCATGGGTAGATGCCATTTACAATACCATGGGTAGATAAAGACCATGGGTGGATGCCACTTACAATACCATGGGTAAATTCCATGGGTGGATGAATACCATGGGTTGATTCCATTTTCTATTTAGATCAAGAATGAACTTCGATTAATTATCCCATTGGATCCAGCTAAAGGCGCATGATATAGAGAACCAAACCATGACTATTATGAAGATGACAACATTGAGCGCATTTATAATTTAACTATGCGAAATGAATATTGGATCAATCCTACTACAGAAGGAAGGATTAGCTTGGAGAAGGACAACTCCTACCAATTATATTCAGATGAAGAGTTAGAAAAGTGGCTGAATCGGTTGCATGAGGTCTCTATGTTAAGATGTAATCAGCTTATAAAATCGCTACACTATGTATCTACTGAGGTACGTAAGTTACCCTATTATGACGGTTTGGGTGATGTCGATATATTTATTGAACATTTTGAAAGGGATGTATGAGAGGAACATCAGTTCTAGACCTTAGATCTAGTGTTAAGAGCTATGCTTGCAAGATGGTGGGGTGCACACAAGGATAATTTTGATGACTGGAAGGAATATCGTCGAACGGTGCGATTAAAATTTGGCTACGTGAACAACAAACTCACTGAAAAATACATAGGGAAGGATGATCCGTGTGAACATCTGGTGTGATGGACTAAGGCATGGGGTGAGATACCTCAACCTCAGTGGGTGCATATCTTTATTTATACCCTGGATGTTATCCCGAAGAATTGGTATTTAGAAACAAAGTTGCGACATGGAACTACTAACTAGTATGAGATGAAAGACATTTTATTGCTAATGTTCAATTTTGAATATGGGTTCTCATGCATTGATGAAGTGCTTCAGGAAATTAAAGCAGTAATATTTTGAACACCCTTCAAACCTATCATGTGGGTACAAGTTGACTGGAGTATGCAAATGGAACATGCTTTAGAATGTTACAATGTTACAATGGAAGAAGCTAATGAGGATATGTAGAAATTAATATCCATGAATCAGAGGGACATTGCGAAGTTGGTGGACCTAGTGAGGAGATCCCTAATATTTCACAACCGGTGTGCATGAAGCAGGTGAACATTGGTTCAGAAGAATAACCAAAACTTGTGAACATTGGTGACTATTGGGATGAAGATACAGTGGATAAGGTAGATGAATTATTACATGAATATCAGGATTTATTTCCAATAAAGTTCTCTAACTTGCAAAGGATAGTAGGAGATTTGGGAGTGATCAATATCAACTTAAAACCTGATGCGAAGCCAGTTAAGCAATGCCCATATCGGTTGAACCCCAAAAACAAGTAAAAGGTGCGAGAAGGACTCGATAAAATGCCCATGACCAGAATAACTGAGCCTATAGAAGAATCTGAGTGGGTCAGTCCTATGGTGGTCCAAGATAAGAAAACAAAAGTCGATATTAGGATTTGCATAGATCTGCAGAATTTAAACGATGCATGTGTCCATGATCCATTGCCTACGTTGTTTACCGATGAAGTTCTCGAGAATGTTGGCGGATGGGAAGCTTGTTAATTTACAAATGGATTAACGAGATACCACCAAATTAATATCACGCCAGAGGATAGAAGCAAGACTACCTTTGCTACAGAATGGGGGTCATTCCAGTTTACAATTATGCCTTTCGAACTAAAAAATGCCACTGCAATTTTCTCTAAGGTGGTTGTCGCAACATTCAAGGATTTCATTCATAAGTTTTTGGAAGTGTACTTTGATGATTGGATAGTGTTTGGGCTGGTCAAGAAGCATGTCTCTAGTATGCGCCTGATGTTGGATACCCGTAGGAAGTATCAGATCTCTCTAAACTTGAACAAATGCATTTTCTGTGTACCTTATGGAATATTCTTAGGTCATGTTGTTTGTAAGAAGGGATTGATGGTGGACCCTACTAAGATTGTCGTAATTATCAATTTGGAGCCCCCTAGGAATGTAAAGAAACTACGCCTAACATTGGGTCATACCGGGTACTATAGGAAGTTTATTAAAGCATATGTGCAGATCACTATGCACATGGAGAAGTTGTTAAAGGAGGATGTTACATTTTGCTAGGATGATGATTCTAAAAAGAGCTTGGATACTCTGAAGGAGAACATGGTTACGACGCCAATCCTAGTATTACCTAATTGGAAGAAGAATTTTCATGTACATGTGGATGCGTCTTGCATAGCGTTGGGAGCCATCTTAACACAACGAGGGGTAGGAGATATTGATCACTCAATTTCCTTCACTAGTTGAAAACTATCTAAAATTGAAAGGAACTACTCAACCACATAACGGGAAGGTTTGGCCATGGTTTATGCACTACATAAATTCAAGCACTATCTACTAGGTGCACACTTTAAGATGTACACTAACCATTCTACTTTGAAGTACCTAGTCAATAAGCCTGTGTTGTGGGGGGAAATTTGTAGATGGTTGCTCATTTTACAAGAATATGATTTTGAAGTAATAGTGAAGCCCCAAAGATTGAATTCTGGACCAGACCACCTTTCTCAGATCAAAAATTGTGAAGAGGCTACAAATATTGAGGAAGGATTACCTGACACGCAACTCTTTGCTGTCAGGGTTGTGGATGAGCATTTTGCAGAAATTATTCAGTTTTTATCTACTGGAGTAGCTCTTGAAGGTTATACAATGTAGAAAAAGAAGGAACTAGTTTCCAGGGCTATCGATTTTTATATGATTGCAAGACAACTATATAAGATGGGGTCGAATGAAGTTCTACATCGATATGTGCCTGAATATGAAAGAAACAATATTCTAGATGAAGCACATGGTGGTGATCCGAATTTGGATCCTTAAACTTTCTTAAAAGTACTCGAACTCTGTAAAAACTCATACCAAAGTTTAAAGTCTTGTGGATGTCGAAGCCTATCAAAAATAACCTCTGAACAATGACAATTGCTGCCAACACGGAGCAACGAGGACCTTTGGTCAAAGTACGCTGACCGAGGCCCATGGAGACCGCGCAGTGGCAGAAACTAGCAATTGGGAAATCCAGATCAGGAAATAGAGGTTGTTTTTTATGCATCGCTGGGAAAAACCCCTCGAGAAGGAAAATCCCTGAGTGCACAGTCACAAGGAAAACTTGAAAACCATGGGAAAAGCACTAAAACAACAGGCGGGTCACGCACTCCAAAACCTTGCTCCAAAATCGGCGAAATATCGGAGGCGTTTCAGGAGACAAGCAGGTTTGTCAGAGGACCCAGTGATGCCATACACTGAATGACGTGTGTCCGGTGGATGAGAGAGAAAATTACTTTCATCATGGGCTAACGTCCGAGCAAGTCAATCGCGCGATAAGAGCGATAGCCATCGGATCTGGAGGCCCTAGATCTAACAGTGGAGATTGTGCCTGATGGGAAATAGGATGCAACGGAGAAAATAAACTTTGGCACATAAAGGTTGAAGTCTGATTGGATCGCTGAGTTGGCGGATGAATCATTTCACAGAGTAACCAAAGTAATGAACCGTTTGAGGAAGAGTTGGCTCAACTCGTAAGGAGACAAGAGGCCACCTCTCTGTGAAGCGTTATAGTGATGATGACGCAGAGTAGGGGATTCCAGTGGGTAGAGGCAAGCGATCCGAAGAGCCAGGAGAGGAAGCGAATAGTCATGATACGGATTGGCATTAGGCCATGAACAGACAGAGAGTAAAAGGGGAGAAAAAGAGAGTAGCCTAGGAAGAAGTAAGCAGATTTGAAAGCAGAAAAACCAATGCTGAGCTCACGGTAATAGGCAAAGCCACCAGAGATTAGAGGGCGAACAGTGAAGAAAACGCTGAATGCACAGAGAGTTTGGGGAATCACTCAGAGGTCGAGTGAAAAGCTAGAGAGCTCAATTGACAGCAACATATTATTGTTGGAGTTGCTTGGAGGTCGAGCAACTCACAGAGGCATGCAAAGTTCGAGAGAAAGAGCTTAGAGAAGCTAGAACCAAAAGCCAGAGCGAGCGCTAGAAGAGAGAACTGAGAGCCAGAACCAGAGCCCGAGCCACGGAGCCAGAGCCAGAGTCAGAGCCATAGATAGAGCAAGAGCTAGAGCCAGAGCCAAGAGCCAGAGTGAGTGCCAGAAGCGAGAGCTGAAAGCAAAAACCAGAGCCCAAGCCACAGAGCCAGAGCTAGAGTTAGAGCTACAGCCAGAGCAAGAGCCAGAGCCAAAGCCAAGAGCCAAAGCCAAGAGCCAAAGCTGGAAAGCCGAAGAGCTCCAAGAGCCAAGGGATAAGATGGTGTTCTGAGCACAATGTTCCTATATAAAACATTGGAGTTAAGTGTAGCACTTGTAAAAGAATTGAAGCCATAATCCCAGAGAGCCTAATCAATTTGATTAGAGCTCAAGGAGACGTAGCCCAAGATATCATGGTGAAATCCATATTATCTTGTTGTCTCATGTGTTTTTTTTACTGCTTCTTTAACTACTATCATATGCATTTATGTATCAGTTTAAGTACCTTCCCATATCAGCACAAACAACAGATTTTAGAGTAAGTAATCAGTTGAAAACAAGTACAAGCATACACCCATATTTTCAAGAATTTCTTATTTCCGCATTAGTTGATCAAATAGACTTGGGAAAATTAGAAGCTTTTGAAGTGGGAGAGGTTCTCGTAAGTTAGACGAGAAGCCTAAGAGCCCCATTTTCAGATCAGGTGGTGTCGCTAGAGGACACTATGCAGGTAAGGCTATTACGTAGAAAATCCTACGCGCAGGATTATGGTGGCCAACAATACATAAATATTCCAAGGAATATTATAGTGCTTGCAATGTGTGTTAAAGGACCAGGAGACCATCGCGAAGGGATGAAATTCCATTAAATCCACAAGTCACTTTACAAGCATTTGATAAATAGGAAATTGACTTTGTTGGACCTATTTAGCCTCCAGGAAAAAAGACGAGAGCATGTTATATTATCACTATGAAATAATACTTAACCAAGTGGGATGAGGCACAACCTGTGAAGGATTGCATCACAGACACTACTGCAAAGTTCGTATTTGAGTTTATTTTGTTAATGTTTGGATGCCCAAATATTCTGGTGAGTGACACAGGGTTACACTTCCCGAATGAGACAATTGCAGCTTTAACAGAAGAGTTCCAGATATACCATTAGAAGAGTAGGCCATATCACCCCCAAGCGAATGGCACTGTCGAGGATTTCAACAAGATATTGGAGAATGCCCTTACAAAGGTCTATAATGTTAATATTAATGACTGGGATGTGCGCAACTAGCGGTTCTATGGGCATATAGGACTACATGTAAGAAATTGATTGGGAAAATGCCCTTTCTACTGGTTTACAAACAAGAAGCAGTAATGTTGATGGAATACATAGTGCCCAACCTAAGGATCACAATACTAACCAAGATGGCAAATCACGACATCATGGAGGAACATCTCACGCAAATGATGGAGTTAGAGGAAGATCACTTTTTGGCTAAATTTCATAAGTAGGTACAAAATTCTACAGAAAAGGCATGGCACGATTGTCACATCAAGTAGCGCACATTAAAAAATGGTGATTTGGTACTAATGTATGACAACAAGTTTACCAAATTTCTGGGGAAGTTTCATATGCACTGACTAGGACCATATGTAATTAAGGACATTTAGATGGTGGCACAGTTCAAATCACGAAGCTAAATGGGGAAGTATTTCTAGGTAGGATTAATGGGAGCATGATGAAGGTTTATAGCGACGATCTCGCCCCTACGCAATGACTACGTGATGGAGGAAATTCTTAGTGCTTCTGGTAGTTGAAAGAAAGTGCAGGACTATAAACTAATCTACCAAGGAAAAAATTTATTGAAGAAGGAAGGTTGCATGATGTGTTGGAAGAGCATGCAGATGGAAGCTGCGACGAGGTAGCTATGCGACAAGGAGGATTTCCGTGCAACTTGCCTAGAAAGTGACCCTTGGAGAAGCTACAATTGATTTGACATCTATTTTTCCATTAAAAGGAGTGGGGGAAGTGCATTTAAGGAAAAAATATTGGAGAATTTGTCGCCAAAATTGCATTTATGAGAAATATTTATGGCGGAACGAACAATTTGAATTTGAATCAAGTTATAAATATCACACCCACTCCACACTTGGCCACTTTTCTTCTTGAGAATTTGTTATGTGTTGTTGTGCTTAAAGAGTAGAGTGTATGTTGTATGTCAAGTTACTTGAGTTGGACAGAAGTTGAGCAAGAATTATTGAAGAGAGGGGTCGAAAACATCATGACTATAACACCGCCAGTCCCTACTACAACACCTAGGTCACCGAGGCCAAAGCCTACTACCTCTGCGGCAAGAAAGAAAAAATAGACAAATCCAAAGTAGACTCAGGTTCAACAATCGCCATGGAAGATCCCAACTAAGAAGAGAAAGAAGAGATGAATGTGGGGATTGACGATATCAGTGCAGAAGGTGTGGAGCCAATTTCTTGGTTGTCGCCGTATATAGCCCCACGAAAACCAACCGCCAAAGTAACTAGGGACCTTGAATCTATGAAATTCAAGGTATTCATGCAATTACTACTGGAGGAAGCACCTATTGAGGGTGACTTGTTGGCCTAGGTACCAGTTATGAAGATGGAGGATTGGGATTTGGGTGATCATGAGAATTTCCACAATCGGAACACAATAAATACTTGAAGACAATCTATTATGAGGAGGCATGCATTACAAGACTTGAACTGATGAAGTGGGAGATCGATATTGAGCATGCAAGATTTCTCAATATGTTGTATGTCCCACATTTTAGCCGAAACATTATTAATACCATTTGTGTGCGCAAGTTTTTGGCGCTGGTTCGTGATGGGTGCCTCTAGGTGGGAGGGCCCATCCCAATTGATGATATGCTGATCCACCAAATCACAAAGCTACCATATTAGGGCGTGAACCTTGCAGATGCTCTTGTGGGGAAGTCATAGGAGAAAAATCTCATAGACCAAATGAAAAGTGACTTAGGGTTGGTGAAGAAGTCGCGTGTATATGCCATTAGTTATATCTCAGATGAATCTGTGTGGCTTGCTACATAGATCTTGGCAGGAAAAATCATGAGAAAATGTTGTGTCAGTGAAGTATCGACACCAATGGTATCCTTGGTTGTACAGTGTAGCAAGGGGGTCCTATTCATTTCGGTGAAGAACCTCTAGTAATAATTCTTGGATGATTGTCGCAAAGCACAAGAGAAAGGAAAAGAATTCCACTACACATGGCTTCTATTATTGATCGCACTGATAGCTTGGAGGACGCCAGAGAATTCCCAGTTCCTAATGACACATCCGAAATTGTGCGAGGCTTCCAAATTTGCCTCGTTGTGGGCAATGAAGGACCCTACCCATGTCAATGAAAATAAGATGTTTTGGGTAATGTTTGAAATGGAATTGCATATGGTGACTGTTATCCCTCAGGTTTTTCCCCAAAACTTGTGAGAAAAGGGAATACGGCCGAGGTAACCACTAACCAGTCTTTTAGATGCAATTTCTAGCCAAACTGCATCCAGAGAGGGCTCTCTCTTTATAATTTAGCTTTGTTTTTAGGGTATTTTAGGCTAGTTATGACGTACAGGGTTTTGTTTTAAGTTTGTTGGATGGTGATTTTAAACAGAGCTGGGATGCAAGCCTGAACAGTTTATTCCATTGGGCAAATGGAGTCTATGAGGACGAACTGTTGAGTGTGTTTTCTTTTGTAAAAGGTAATGCTACAGAGCAAGATAATCGATCTTGGGGCAATTTTATAATCTGGAAATAGATGGAATGAAAGCCAGTGGGTGAAGGGCAGTCAAGAATCCTTCATCATGTTGGCAGAGGGAAAATGCATGAGTATTATAAAGGAGCAGTAAAGAATTCCTTGATAACATTCAAAGTGAAAGAATCAGTGGAAACAGGAGCAACTAAGAATTCCTGTGTATTTAAACAAATTCTGGGCTATTCTTTTTCCCTATCACTAAGATTATGAAACATATATGAATTTTGCAAACACAGAAAACATCAAACACAGTTTAGAATAACTTATTGATCCATAGGAAGACACACGAATTCTGTAGCAGGGCCCAGAGCATCAAATCCACATTCAAACGGTCCAGCAATAGTGAACTTCAACAACTTTTGCATTAAACATGCTTAGAGTTACAGCGCAGTCCAGAAGAGAAATCACCAACCCCGAATACATCTCTTGGGGAGGTATTTATACAAAAAGGAGTTACAAAATATCTTGTAGATAAAATATCAAGCAATAACTTCCTCCACCTACTCTTACAAGGGTAATAAATGCTATTGGAAGCAGGTAGAAATGAATGCAGGAGTAATTGCTGCTGTGCTGGCCACTTTAATTGATAAGATATGTTTGACTTTTTAACTCAATGAGTCGGCTGGTAGCTGTCTCTTTATCCTGCGTTCCTGCGTGGCTGTCCCGGTTCTTTCATCTGTGCTTGATTCTGCTTTAATGCGTTATAGTCCCAGCTTGACTCCTTCCTCTGTTGTTTTTTCTTTTATGATATGTGCCAGGTTGCCAGTTGATTAAATGAAAATGATAAAGAGAATTAGAATTACCTTTGTAAAACCTCCAACATGCTCTACCACCATTGGTCTGTTGGAAATTGGTGTCTTTGTATTTTTATTAATGTTTCATCAGCTTCAGTATACCTGTAGAAGTTGGGCTGGACTGCAAAAAGAGGATTTATTTCATGTTCAATATAAAATAGATTTTCCAACTTGTCATATAAGCTTTGTCCAGAGGGAGGTCCTATGTCTTCTGCAGTGCTTGATGATGCTGTGATCTTATTGGAAACATATGTGTTTACCCTGTGAACATATTGTTAATGTGTTAATAATCTTTGATTGCTGGCTAATAAATTGGGTAGACCCTTCTGCTGCAAGACTGTAAACTTCTTTGTGAAGGCATTTATCTGCATCTACATTTCTTGGCACTTTCTTTCCAAATTCTATATAAAATTCCTCATGGTCATCACCTTTTTCATTGTCAAAATGGTGCCTGTTCTGTCCCTGATCTTCAGAGCTGCTAGTTGTTCCCTGGTGCGAGTGTTCAAAAAATGAATTAGTCTATTGGCCTGCTCAGGCATGTTCCCCAATGATGCTCTGGCCTTCTAAATTTCTACTTGGGCCCTTTCTATCAATTCTATTTGCTCATGGATCGTCTAAATTGATTGCCATTGATCAGTGATAGACTGGCCAATTTTGGTCCACAAAATTGTTTTAATATCTGTTAGAGGTTTATGAAGAGTGAGATCCTTCTCCAAGGATTTCACCTTATTCTCCAAGGCCTTTACCTCTCTTGTTTTTTCTGCCACTGCTATTTTTGATTTATCATAGCTTACCTCTAACTTGGCCAGTTTTTCTTTGGCTTCCTTTAGCTCTGCCATTTTGAGATCCAACTCATTTATTTCCTTCATCATCTCTTCCATCTTCATGCTAGTGTCTGGTGCTGTTGTTGTTGCTACCGCTGAAGCATCTGGGGCTGATGTACCTGTTGTTGATGCTGGGATAGTGGGAGGGATTGCTGCTGCAACTGTGGGAGGGGCAGTGGTAACTGTTGAAGTTGCTTCTGGTGGCTGGGAGGTCGACTCTCCCTGCTTAGCTTGCAATGCTTTCTCCAATTATTGCTCTGTTTCAGTTAGCCTTTGATTCATCTTTATCACCAGATCCATCATGTCTTCTTCTGCCTTTTCTTGTGAAAGTTCTGTAGTTTGTGGGTGCATGGTGACAGGCAGCTTCAATTGCTTCCTAAGTGAAACAATATCTTCTTCCTTTTTCTTTATGAGTGCTTTGATGCCCTTGGCATCCTTGGGATCATGTCCCAACTCAATAATTATTTCTTCCAAAGTCTTTATTGTATTGTCTTCAGCTGAGGAAGATATCTTTTCCAAATCCAATTGGGTAGATGTATTGCTTAATGACTCCTTCAATTGGTGGGCCAGTATTGCCTTGTCTGCTAATGTAGCATAGACCATTTCACCTGTTTGTTTGTGCAACTCAATTTGGTCCATTGGGTGTATGTCTTTGGTGAGGACCTCTAGATTTGTCCTTATATAATCAGCAACTGACTGTGGTTGTTGAAATTTAGGCTTGAAATGAATTAAGATCATTTTTTCCTCTTTGATGTCATATGTAGACATAAATATTTACTGTTTGGAGGGTGTCATTTTCAGAAACTTATCATACAATTGCATTCTCAATGGCTCACTCTGGGCCTTAATCTTCATGAATGTTCTTTTAAAATCAGAACGCTGCTTACTTTGCTGTCTTGAGGAGGAAACTTCCATACCACGCTGTGTCTCCAATTCTTGCCTATGAGAGCTGGTGGAAGTTTGTTGGCTGGTTGTCCTCTCCTCTCTTGTGCTTTCAGTGATTTCTTCAACAATTTCCTTTTCAGGTAGAGGATCTACTCTTTGCCTTTTGGCCTCTGGCTGCCCTGTTGATCCAGTTGCAAGTGTGGTCTCTTCTCTGTCCCTTTTCTTATTTCTTTCCTCATTGAGAGGAGTTTGTAATGCTGGTAGCTCTGGTGCCTCTATCTATAGTGAAGGGGCTCGCCCTCGACCCTGTTCCTTTGAGGTAGTTGGCTGGTCTGTCATTGTTTCTTGCTCTGTATTTACTACCTCCTTACCCTTTGTTGTCCCTGCTGTTGGTGTAGTCCTTTCTTGGGCAGCTTGTTGTGAAGCTGCAGCAGTTGAAGTGCCTTCTCCGGTTTGCTGTGGCACTTTGAATGACACCTGCCCAAAAGAATCTAAGTCAAGAGTCTTTTCCAGATTTTTCATAGTTTGTTCCATTTTTTCTTCCTCAATGAGTTCTTCAATCAATGTGCCTTCTATCCACTCATCTTGATTGGCAAATTGCTCTATTTCAGGGATCTTGCAATGTTCATAAACTGACAACCTATATTTTATTCTTCTTGTGTTGATAAAGCCATTTGGGTCATAGGGTACCCACCAAAAGCTCCTCTTTAGTTTGAGTTTTTGACCCAATATCTCATCAACATCTTGCCATCCCTCTTTTTTGTTCATGACATAGGGGCCTAACTGGTCTTTCAATTTCAACTGAGCGTTTTTCTTGGTGCTATGAAAATGAGTCAAATCTAAATTGATAAATTGCTTGAAATATTCCAAGGCAAACAGTCTCATTGGAACATATTTTGGCAGCCTGTAGGGGCATAGCTCACAGCCATATGTCCTGATAATAGTGTGATTTTGGTAGAAGTACCAGTCACCTATTTTGTAGCTTTTGGAGAGCTGTAATATTTTCTGCATATCATAAGATAATCTAGGAGGAGGAGCCCTCATCAGCAGAGAAGAGGCTGGATAGACAAACATGTCAATAAACTCACAGTAAGAGTAAGGAGAGTTGTGGACTTCATGAAAGACTGCGGTCCAAAAAATCACAGACCTCTTTTCTCCTTTAGAATCCAATCTTCTAATGGGAAATTGGAAACTATCTGGCTGATAATAGAGTAACAGATGATAGATGTAGGATGAGTACTTGAAGACTCCCTCCCTGTCTAGATTCAAGAGCTGGTCATGGATCTTGTTGGCAATGAATTTGGCATAGTTGTATTTGACAACAGGGGGCTGCCCTGGGGTGAATATGGATAATAAGACTAGTGTAGTTTCATCAATATATTCACTTGTCTTGAACCCCAGAATATAAGATATCATATCAACAAGTAATTTACCCACTTCATTGAACCATGCATAGTGAAAAGGAGGTGGCTCTGTAGGCTGACAATTTGGTTTCATAAATACTTGGGCAATTTGAGCTATCTCTGAGCTGGGGAGTTTGGGACCTTCATCAAGCAAGAATTTCATAGTAAGAGGAAACAGAAGCTGAGTTGGTTTGAAGTTTAGCATTTGATTTATGGAGTCAGGAGTTATATGAAAGAGGGTAGTTCCAGATGGAGTTTTGACTGCCCTATGGGTTGGTTCATAGTTCTCAGATCAGAGGCGAATTATCTCAGGGAAAACATTCACAGAGGGGAGGTAGTACATGGGTAGATTTGATTCCCATATACCATAGAAATCATTTTTGCTTAGATAACCGTTCCTGAGTTCACAGAATGCTTGTAGATGGTTTTTGTAGCCAACTAAGTCTTGGATTTGAAAATCCCTATCATTTAAGGGCAGCCACTCCATTTCCTTGTGAGGTGCATTGAGGGGGGCTATATTGAGAGCTCCTGGAGTCTCTATTTTCAGATGATTTTGTGAATTTTCAACTTGGAGCCTGGGTTTTCACAGCAACAGGAAATGAAACACTGGCTGTGGGGCTTTTCTCAGCAAATTGCGGATTGAAGTTAACTTGAAATTGCCTCACTGGGTAAAATTTACAGTAAAAATGAAGTTTGTAGAGTTTCTTTTGGTAAGAAAGGACAAAAACAGTTGAGGGCCCTTTCTTTCGGAAATGCCAAATAGAGTGAGCTTAGGTTTGACTCAGTGGAAGAAATTTGCAGAGGGAGATAGAGTTTGCAGGAATTTTGCTAACAATTGGGCAACATAGTGGTAATGGTTCGCCTGTTTGCAGGTGCTTTGATGAATTTTAACTCAAATTCTGGCGTTTTTTAGTGATTTAGTAGAGGAAACTTAAAAACACAGGGTTCGGGAGCAAAATTCATGTAAATGCCTGTTTTAACGGTGAAATGAGCGATTTGCAAGTGGCGAGCCAAGCTATGGAGTAAACTTGCTGGGTGGCGGACTGTGTGGTCGAATGACTATCCTTGGGAGTAAATTGGCATGTAGACGTCGCAAAGAGAAGACAAACAGAAACAAGCAAAAATGACACTTTCACCTCTTTTTAACAAAAAAATTGACTTTGGCGGGTTTTGGTGCATTTCTATCGGATGACATTATCATGACGTGTGGTTTTGTCGTGTAGCGGGGTACGGAAGATGACGTGTCAGATGACGTGGCGGGTGACACGGAGGTGAGGTGGTGACGCAAGTAGGTGACATGGCATTGACGTGGGTGCGGCGTCAGTTGATGACATAAAGGTGACGCAAGGGTGACGTCAGCGGGGAGGCAGCGGGGCGGTAAGTGGTATTCCCCGCACCGCCTTTGGGCCTGGGTGGTATTGGAGGGGGGGTCTCCGATCACGCCGGGCACCTGCCACCTGTCCTCTGTATGGTGGCAATACCGCCCATCCCCTGGACGCTATCGTTCGACAATCGGGGGGGTTCTGATATTGCCGACAACCGTTGGATTTAGGCGCAATGATCGGACGGTTGGCGGCGAGTAGGAAACAGCAGAGGTTTGTAGGGTGGGGACCCACATTTAATATTTCATCGTTTATAATGTTTTTGTAGGGTTTGTAATATGTTTCAACTTTGGGTGTGGGCAGGCTGGTTACTATTTAACCGGATGTTAAATAAACTCCAATGGAGCGCGTGGAGGGTTGTTTATTGGCCCCGGGTGGACCAATAACTCCTGACAAAAATTTGAAATATGGCTATAACTTTAGTCGAGGGAGGGGATATTTATAATATTTTCGGGATTTTTTGTGTATTTAGTATAATAGGGGTAGGGGAAACATTACATAGGAGCTATATAAATAGGGTTAGCATGTTAATATGGGTTTTGAAGGGAAGTGCTAAGTTGTAGAGTTAGGAACTTAGGCTTAGGGAAATGAGAGGGTTTTTAGTAGCAGAGTTGAATAGTTTAGGCTTAGGAGAAAATCAATATTTTACACAAGAAATGTGGCTTCTCTTCCCCGCAACTTTTAGACCTCAGGGCGTCTATGTCATTCCCTGTTCCTGTGGGACACCATACATTGGTGAGACTGGTCGCTCTATTAATCAAAGGATTAATGAGCATTCGACAGACTTAAAGCGTGGAAGGGCCAAATCCTCGGCCCTTGCGGAGCATGCCGAGAAGACTAAACATCATGTTTGTATTGAAGAGGCTCGTGTCATTGCAAAAGTTGCGCAGTTTCACCATCAGAAGTTTAGGGAGGGCCTTGAAATCGAAAAAAGGCCTAGAAATCTTAATAGGGATGATGGCTGGAAGATTAACAGTTGCTGGATCCCAACCCTATCGTCCTAACCTCCTCATTCCGGCTTGTCTTGTGTTTCGTATTCCTCTCTCTATCCGGTTTGAATGATATAATTAATAGTAATCGTTTCGTTTGAACCCTTTTCTCTCTAATTGAAATTAACCTTTTGTTAAAGGTTGTTTCTTGATCTATTATAAATAATTCGTTAATAGCCCCAGTAATAATAATAATTTTAGTCTTTTTTGAAATTATTAAAAGCTAGAAATATTAACCATGAGTTAAGTTTAATGGTAATATTATTAACTTCTATATCTTATTAATATGATCGTAGTTTATATTTTATTACTTTAACATAATAGTAATATTGATATTAAAAAATAAATAAATAAAACAAAATAACAATTCCTTAGTTTTCTAGATTTAAATCTTACTTTAAAATAATAGATATATAATAATAATATTTACTATCAATTTAATAAATAATATTTATTATGAATTAATATTAATATATTGGTAAATTTTGTTAGTATTATTAATTATTAAAAATAAAAATAAAAATAATTAAAATGTTAAAATATATTAAAATATAAATAAATTTAAAAAACAATTTAATAATATGATAGATAAGTAAATATAATAAATAAAATAAAAAATTAATTTAATTAAGTCCTACGATCTAAATAGGTATATAATAATATTGTTTACCATTATATTATTCTAAGAATTTAAATAAATAATATTTATGAAAATATTAATATTATATAATGGTTAATAAATAGAATATATATTGGTAAATAAAATTATTAATATAATGATATTATAATTATAATAGTAATATTAATAATAATATAAATGAATAATATGAATATTATATATATATATATATTATATATAAATAAATAAAATAATTAAATTAAAAATTTGGTCCCTCCCCTTGAACTGGTCAAACCTAGCTGTTAGAGGTCCTTTGACCGTTTCTCGGAGAAATTTAGTTGTTGGAATGGCCTGCTGTCCATATTTAACTGTTCGCTTAGATTGGATCTTCAACTAGTCTTGATGATGAACCACACTGGTTGGTTCAAAACGCGTCGACAAATGATTTTTTATGTGATTTTGCCGAAATTATTCTCACAAACAAGATTATGGATCACAGAAGTCTGAATTCTTCAACAGAGTTTTCACTTAGTCTTTTTCATGAAATGAAGTAAACTAGGAGTATTGAGCAGATCTCAGTGTCCTTGAGGGAAGGTTAGTGAATGATTGATGGGAGAAGAATGAGGGGGAGTTAGACATGCAACATCCGATTTCTCACCACACTTTGCCATGATATTTATGATATTCATGAGTTGTAACATGTTCAAAGGACAAAATTGCTCATGAACCTACTTTTGCAACATCAAAACTGCCTACCCATCCTATTATACCTAACGTTTTTTCTTCATTTTCCTTGGGTGCATTTGAACTAGCAAACCCCAACTCTCTTCTTTTCTTTTAGTTTCCCTCATATCTAAATTTACCCTTATCTATTCCAAGGGCCCATATTAAACAGTTGGGCTCCTTTGCTTCTCTACCTACCTACCTGCCTGCCAAGCTTGAACTGTTTGGACAAACCTTTATTCTCTATTCTAAGACAAGTAAATTCAAACATGAACTTCGCCAAGATTAAGCTGTTTGGACATTCATAAACTGTGGCAAGAGTCAACCAATTTACATAGTGAAATTCTTCAAAAATGGAACAGTAGTGCCATTTGAACTAGCACACTTTCATGGTCTTTTGGTTTGGGGTTCACTTCTTTTATTTTTCTCTTGACCATTCCCTTCTTTTTTCCCTTTGATTTTTCTTTTAGGGCATACCCTCTTTTCATTTTTTTAATTTTCTTCATTTGTTTACAAAATATGGAACCTTTGCAGCATGGAAAGGATGAACATATTTGGCACTTCTCCAGTCAATCATGAAAAATTAAACCTATTGGTATAGGAACCTAACGGTTGTCACCTAGACTGTTCAAAGAATATCAATGCATTGTAGATTTTAAGGCCAATTTCCATAATGTATACATTTGTGTGAGGCGCGATTAATGAATAAATGGACGACGTTGCTATTTTTTGTCACCGAAGATGATATCACATAGTTAGTCCTTCAATGACCGACTGCCTGGCTCCTTCCAATAGATATTGTTGAAGGTATAATAGGGACTAGTGTAGAAGGCGCAATAGGCACCACTAAAGAGGCACAGAAGGAAAAGAAGATGGTGACCATTGACCTAGAGAAAAATATCGTGCAGGGACTAGAGGGTGAGCACAATGAAGAGTAGCATACATAAGAACTGGATCAGGGTACCGAAGACCCCTTTGTAGACTCAGAGAATGTTTATTATCCCTTTATTCTTAAACAACGAAAAAAGTGTGTTGTAAGAGCATGAAAGAAGCATAAGTTTGATTAGTCCACCGGTGTGGAGGTCATGGTCCTCATTAAGGGGTACCGTGATGAAATTAGAGATATTGTTAGGTCTGCAATAGAAGAAATTTGGGGCCATATTGAATAAAAGTATCAGTCTATTTTGACGAAGTTCTGGCCAGGCCTCACAGAGTTGTAGATTGAGGTGAGCGAAATTCAAGGAGCATGGTTCAAGCGAGTGATAAACCAATGACATCGGGTAGTATGTAGTTGGTCCTCACTTTAGAGCTTCATGTTGTACCCTTGTTTGATGGATATTTATATTTGAATGATGCCGCAGACCAGGAGAGTGCCCAACTACCTAAAGATGTAAGTATTAACCTTGCGTTGCTCCCCCTATCCACATTGCATGAGCTACACCAGGGTGTATCAGATGAGCTTAAGGTGTGAGAGTAACAGCTCTCATGGTGATCAAGGATGTGCAGGCCACCATTCAATAGATGTGTGTTGAAAAGAATAAAGCTCTCTAGGATCACGATGAGACAGTTGCAAGAAGGGCACAATTGGAATAGTCCATTTCCAGAGTATGCAGTGAGCTCCCTGAGCTCCAAATTCAGTCGGAGGTCGTGTTTAGAGAATCAAAGGTGCAAGTGGATAAAGTTCACTTTGATCTGCAACTACAAATTATTGAGCTTCAATTGAAGCTGCAGTCCACCACACCACTGAAGATTTGAGAGCAGCCCGAGGCTGCCATCAGAATAAACAGGGAAAATATCGATGTTGCAGTTAAGAAGTGTATCTAGTTGTTTTAAGAGACCCTACAACTATGGGCCTTGCTACAAGAGGACCCACATGTGAAAAAGATAAAAGTTGCCATTCAGGATAAGTAGTTGAGCTATGACGAGATAAAGGCAACAACCCGCACCTTAGCCCCTGTGCAATGGTTCAACCTATTGAAAGAGGGGACATCCCTGCAAGGACAGATCAAGGAGATATGGAAGAAGATGTAGATCATCATTGTACGAATGCAGTCGTGGGAAGAAGAAGTAAGGCAACTCTCACAGACTGTGAAAGGCACACTCAAGAGTATGCAGGAGATGCAGTGAACCATCGACTTAGCACCAGAAGGGCCAACTATGGAAAAATTGTTCAAAGAAGTTTGACATGTAGTCATTCAATGCATAGAGGTGCTTCACTAGTGAAGTCTTCGTTCACCTACCTAAAAGCAAAGATCTAGAGCGTATCAGTGAAGTGACTCAAGGACGAGTCACATAATTGTGTTGGGGGCCTGTTGGGACGGGGTCCCCTAGGTCAATTTTGTTAAAATATTGTAAGTCTCCACATTTTGAGGAGTATCGTAGGTCAAATAGGAGTCAAGGGGTTTTACGAAGGTTAAAACCCCTTATATTTTGATATTGTTTTGAGATCTGCCCATGGTTTGCAGACCATGGGATTGTAATAGAAAAGAGTATAAAAATGTGTCTTGTTCGACTATATATCCACTTGTTCGACTATGTAAGGTGCTGACATATTTTGGATATGATGTGCAGGAGTGGAAGCCTTCCATTTCACTGCATCCTTGTATGAGACTTATCCATTAGGGTTTCTAAAACTTGTATTATGGTTTTCGAGATTTGTAGCTCCACCTCATAAGCTTAGATTTAATATTATGGTGGAATCCTTTACCACACCAAACATTTCAGTTGGAAAAAATAATGGAGCACTTTTCCTTGATATTACAAAACTTGAAGAGTTGTTGGTATTCCAAGGTCGTTTTGAATGCTTTGCCTCATATGAGGCCATAGACTTTTGAGATGTTACCACTATATAAGTAATGTTAAGGGAATCAATGGTTTTTCTAACTTATGTTATAAAATAGAGATAATGGTTCAAAAACTAGATAACTCAAAAACAAATAGTACAAGGACTTATTTACTAGATATAAATATAGGGAAATTATTTTTTTAAGCATGGGAGAGTCTTACACTCAATTGTAGTCCTGAGCATTCCTATCTTGATTGCAAAATGAATCTCAAGCCTAATATTCAGTGAAACCTAGCCCACTATAGTTGCTATCTAAGGAAGGGAATGCATGCAAAATTTTTCTCATTGGGGTGTCAACATAAATCCCCTTCACAAGCGCATGTTACAATTATTTCACTAAGTTAATAAAGTGTTTAGGTAACAATAAAATATTTACAATGCATATCTCCATCCTTTAGAGAGCCATCTCACCTCTGTGAAAAAGCAATGTAGATGCAAGGAATAAATGAAATTTATGACATATTTTATCATTGAATGTCAACATAGAGTCCCTTCATAAGCACAGGTTGCACTCTTTCACCTTGAGTTAGCAAAGTGTTCATGCAATGAACAAAGAGTTGCAATGTGTATCTCATCCCTTTATTAAGTGATCTCACCTCTGCAAATAATCAACAACTGTAAGAAATAAAATAATTGATGAATAAAACAATAAATAAGTTATGCATTCAAAAGAAAATGAACTACAATCTAGTTATGAATTTAAAAGGAATAAACTACAATATGAATGTAAAATAAGCGATCTATGACTAAAATACATTCCAAAGAAATAGAAGTAGATGAATGTGGGTTAATTTGGTGAGCCCTCCCAACCGACATCACACTCCCTAGGAAGCTACAAAATTACACACAATCCATAACACAAAGGGTTCTCAGTAGCACCAACATAACACTTATATTAAAATATGTCTAAGAGATACATTGTTTGCAAATAATATTTCCCTAGTGATCAAATCGATCAAGAAATTATACAGATAAACTAAGGAACTTGATACTCTTATTGCTATCTATTGATCAATCTTTACATTTCTGAGTTTAGTTTTTTATGATGTGAATAGATTTTATTTGATTCTTCCATATCCATAACATTTTGTTATTTGAGTTGAAATTTTGAGCCAACAAGTGTGGCTCATCTTTGGGACAATGATGATAAATATGATCTAACTCTAGTAGAATAAATAGATGAGATATACCAAGAAAAGGTAAAAAATTAATGAATTTTAAGTCAAATAAACATTCAAAAGTGTAGAAATATTTAGAAGAACCCTAGAATTAAGGATACACACACAACTATATAGTACTCATATTCTTAACAAAAAAAGGATAAAATATTAATTTAATAATATTAATAGGGGATCAAATTAAACTAACCTAATAAATAATATAATTTATCAAGTAAAATAATCCTAAAAATAAGGAAATAACTAAAAATATATATAATAAACATTAAAATTAGGTTAATGTACTTGACCATATGCATATATTATTCATAACCCTACGTAATAAGTAAAAGAATAATAGGGGTAGTAATGATTAATAAGGTAAAAAGAAATAAAAATTATTACTAATGAATAAAACCCTACAATTATAATAAAATCTCATAATAATAGAGAGGTTGTATACACACACACACACACACACACACATATATATATATGAGCCACATTTGTTACCTCGAAACCTCAATATTAACATTGGTGGGTGGTCAATAAATCCAACATATAACATTTCAAGGGAGATAATTTGGTGCATGAGCAACACCTAATGCCATAGGAGGGTCATGCCCTTTATGAACATGAAAATCAATATAAGCAAGCTACACCTTAATCTCGTCTAAACTCTCACAAATTAGACGTTGAATACATTGCACATATGCTAGGTGCTCTAGAATTTCTCCTTGAATGTATTGGACATCATTTATGTAAGCGATGGTCTCATTTTTTTCATTGTACCTCTGTTGATGGATGACATCTAGATTGGAAAAATATCTCACAATTGTTCATCTATCGATTTCTCCACATGTCTTGGTGACTGGGCACAGATGTGAGCCACCTCACCCTCCATGTCTACTCCCCCCACCACCTCTTCTTTCAGTGCCTTCTCCTAGTCAGCCCGCTCCCTAGGCTAGCCACGAGGGCCTACTCCTTGATAGGAAAACCTGCGTTATCACAACATGTCCATCAGGTTAAAAAATAGAAGGTCTTCAAATCAAGAGAAGTTTACAATGTGCTCCTACAATTCCCACTATTCCCACCCTGATGACGGAGAGTAACCACCCAGCAAGTGCAATGGCCATAGACACGTCTAACACACCAACTATGGATTAAATTAACATAATTCCCAAGGGAATACCCTTTGTTGAGCTTGAAGTAAAGGAGAGCCACCCAATTCTACCACCCTAGATCCTCGAAATAAAGTTTGGCTTCAGAACTACTCCCTCGCAAGAAAGGAATTAAGACAAGGTGGTCAACAATAAGGAGATTCATAAAAAAAAGAGTGATTGGAATAGGGGGTGAGTCCCCCACTTACAAAATTTCCTTTACAAACACGACAAATTTTCCCAAGGCAGAGCTCTTTCACTTGAAATCAAACCGCAACATCTTCAATCTCTGCTCCAAGCACATCCTGTGTGAACCCCCAACTTCGCTCCCCAGGATCCCACACCCCTCTCACCGTCCCTTGTATGAACCATGCAGTGGAAACATACTACCCCCAATCGTCTCCTTTCAACATAAAACTTCCCAGACACGTGAAGACCATATGCACACTCAACGATAGTGAAAGAACTCAACCAACTACCCATGCAAAGAGATCAAATGCAGCAAAAAGCTTAGAATTGTTGTGATATATAATCAAATTCTTCCTTATCAGGGGTTCTAATTGGGTAGATCACTTGGTGTGGAAACATACCACCCTCAACCGACTACTTTCTTTACAAAAGTTCCCAGACCAGCAAGCATGCACAAGTGAAGAGCCTATACACACTTAACCATAGTGAAACCACTCAACCAACCACCCATGCCAAGAGACGAAATGCATCTAAAAGCTCAGAATTGTCATGATATATAATCAACTTCTTCCTTCTCGAGGGTTTTAATGAGGCAGTGACACATGGTGTGGTCATCTCCTTGCCATACACCACACATCATATCATTTGGTTTAACACACTTGGAGCTAGGTTCCATACCCCCTACTCACCTACCCCCATAGGGATCCTTGTTTTATGCATTGAAAACAATGATGCATATCCTAATAAGTCGAGGGTGGGTAATCCTCTAGATTCCATAACAAATTTATATAATAACTACATCATATGAAGATCCCAATCCAACATAGCAATATGAGAATAGTAGAGTCTATTTCCACAATTAATTTTATGTTATTTAACACACTAAACTTAGACCCATTAATTGTAGGTTTAACTAATAAACAATGAGTGCCTCATTCAATCTAGAACTTCTTTTATGGACAGAGAAGTTGATGAACCTCAGTATCACAACAAGAATGTTGAGACTCCCAAGACTACCAACTTTAATTATCAACTCGGGGTTCATACAAACATAGGAGGTGATAGTGCTATATGCATAATAGGTCAAGTTCTACTCATGCCACCTTCAAGAAATGGACTAGATCAAGGCATACCAAGACCACTCTTTCAACTAGCTCAAGGAAGGAAATTTCATGAAAAGGGAGAGATTTCTACCCTAAATGCAAGGAAATATTATTCTACTTGCAGAAATGAAAATGTTACTCATTCAAATGTAAAGGCTCACTTTAATTGCACGAATGTAAGGACTATGCTAATTGCAAAAATCAAGAATATTATTCTACTTGCAAAATGTAACCTTATGCTAATTGCAGAAATGTAAATCAATACTCTAATTGAAGAATGTGGAAAGTTACTTTGAGAAGTAAATTCATCTATTCAACACCAAAAAATGCAACTGAAACGCTAAGAAACCATGAATTCAAGAATTAGGCCTAATCTACTTTGCATTTATGAATCACCCTTTTTATCATTGTTTTCAAAGAATCTTAGCTTTAGTGACAGAATCCATGTGCATTTCATAATGTATTCATCATTACTATTCAAATGTGGAAACATGTTCTCTAACCCTAATTGCAGAATTGTACTTGCAGTGAAGAAAAGGTAGGTCTATAGTGGTATTTGGTCCTCCCTAATCATGGATTTAGAACCTAGGGGTTTGATTGGAGATGTTTTGTTTTCCAGATTTGGTCTTTTTTATTTTATTTTAATTTAAAAATTGATTGGTTTTTTACAGGAGAATAGTTGAGGAGATGAGGAAGAGAAGATTTGAATCAATGGATTTTCTCTAGAAAGAGAAGAAAAATAATGTTGACCAATGAAAATTGTTGGAACTAATTTGTTCTTCAACAACTCTCCTATTTGGAATTCATTTTTTGTAATTATAAATAGTGGTTTGTAGAATGGAGAAAAGGGGACTTCTCTCTTCTACAATTTTGTAATTCTTAAAGCACTATTGTAATAGGTTTTTCATGTTGTAGGTAGAGAGGATCAATCTCAGATCTGAGAATCAATGGGATTTGTCTTTTTCAAATCTGTACTTTGTATTATAAGTAAAAATTGCACTATTGCAACTTTTTCTTTTGACTGTAGAGTGTTTAATTTGAAAGAGATTGTTGGAGGCCAGTTCAAGGAAAAGAGCAATATCCCAGGTTTCATTAGTTTTTAATTTGAATACTTTTATTTAATTAAAAATTTAATTTTTGTAATGGTGGATCTCTATAAAATTTTCTCATGTCGTACATTCATGTTTGGTATTAGGAAAAATGTATTTTGGATTAGCTATCTAATTCATAGTCACATAGATCTGTTATTAATTTCTCTTTTCTCGAATATTTAAATCAGATTTCTAAGTAACTATTTACTTGGAAATTTGTCATCAATTGTTGATTTAATTACTATTGAAGTTATGATCATTTTTTCTTGGTTTTGATATTCAATTATTCATTGTTAAATGATCTGCAAACATGACATGTTTTGGTAATTATAATATCAACTAGCAGAACTATTTCATTAGCCAAATATTCATCATAAACCAAGCATGTTAAAATCCCAATCATTTAATTACTTTGCTCTCGGTTGGGTTAGATCTACATCTTCCTAATCAAGAAAGGCCTAGGATTTCTTTCCTTTTGCTTGCATTCTAGGATTAGTTTTCATTTAGATTAATCATTACATTTCTAGAATTCCTCTTATAAAAGACAAAAAATTTAGTTGTGGCTTGACTAAGCCCCAGATCAGCTTAAGGATCACTTTCTTGCCTGGGCTCAACAAGAGGGATGATCTGATGTCTCTTCTCTATTGGTAAGAAAAAGGTATACTTTAAGCCAGTAGAGATAGAGAGAAGGTAACTGGACCTAGTTTAACTAGTTGGAACCACCATTCCAAATGGAAAAGGATCTACTCTAAGATCCCGATTGGGTGGTCTTCCTTAAAATGTTTACACAGACATTTCGAGCTTACAACAATTTTTGCACTAGAAGGAGGGCCATAGTAAATTGCTTTCTTTGAATATTTTCTCCTTAAATATTTAATCTTATTATTATGGCTCCATGTAAAAGACCTCCTTAGAAGTTCTTTATTGGTACTCATCCAAAAAACAGTCCAATAAAGGTAGTCCAAACCCTGCCTTAGGTAAAATACAATGGTAAGATAACTTCTTTTAGTCATATCCTTCAATTTATTTTAAGTTACAATAATTTCAAAATTGATGAAGATATTATTTGCAGGATCTTCACTCTTACTTTGACAAGAAAAGCCAAACATTGGTGCTTATCACTTCCAGTTGCCTCCATACATAGCTTGGATGAATTTTTGAAGATTTTCCTTCACGCATTTCAGGTATATGATTACAAAAAGGTGTGTGATTAGTTAATAGAAGAATTGCATAGGATGGAAGGTGAGACTTTGGATATGTTTTATATTATATTTAGATTAAATTTTAATGCAATTTCGGTCCAAACATTTTCCTCCTCAATTCCAATTAATTCGATGGTTTAGACATTTAGTGTCTTTTCCCTGTGATAACCATGTTGAACCAAAAAGTATATCCTTTGTTCATAATGATTCAATTGTTCAAAATAACAACTCTATTTTTTCACAAAATAAAATTGCAAATGCTAATCATTATGCTAGAAATGTTCCAAATTTACATAATGTTGATCAAGTAGAAATTCAACAAGATGTGCAATCTATTAACAATAATCAACAACAACTAAATAAGCAACAATCAAATCAACCAGAGAATGACAACAATGCACAGTCTACTGCTGAAATTAATTCACATTTTGCTGATAATAAAATGGAGCAACTCAACAACAATTTGTAGATTGATAAAATGCATAAAAAATCTGATTTTTGTGAAGACAATAATCAACAATATGATATTGACAACAACATAAGAATGGAAGAATCTGAAATGTCTATTTTGGACAATGAGAAAAATTCTTCAAGTAGAGAAATTTTTAGGTACATAAGTGCATTTTTTTCTCTACCTAGATCTTTCTAGTAATTGTAATTCATTAAATAATTCTCTAGCAATATCATTTTACACCAATATAATTTCAAAAAATAGAAAATTTTTCATTAATAATGGATTTCTTGCTAATTCCAGTTGGGATAGAGAGGATTTAATTTTCCACACTTTAACAATTCTCGAAATTCTGTTTATGCATATAATTTTTTGCCTAGTCCTGATTCACCTTATTTAGAGGAGGGGATTACTAATGAAATTATTTATAATGATGAATTGAAAACTAAAAATTTTGAGCCTCATTCCTCTTTTTCTTCTAAAATAGTTTTGATTGAATCTCATATTCCTCATTCCATAAGCAAATCTGTTTTTGAAGATTAAAAAGAAAGTAATCTAGATATTTCAGTTATTTCCTATCATCATAATGATTTTAGTAATCATGAATTTATCCCAATCTATGATTCCTATGATGATGACATACCTTGTTGGGATCATAATCTCGAAATTTTCTCTTCTTCACAAGTGAACGCAAATAATAATTTTAATTTCATAATTTTTGTTGACATTTGTGGAAAGGAAATCTTTGCAAATGGGTCCCAACCATGTTGTACAATTCCTTGTAACCTTAATATAAATTATAATTGGTTTCATTTTCAATTCCTTCGATTTGAATTCATTTTTCTTTTGGATTTCATTTTTAAAATTTTGAGCATATTGTATTGGCAATTCGAGCATTCAACTCTCGACACTCTTCAAGTACATTAATAAGCATATATGAAAATCAATTTTGGAATTTCAAGCATGAACATTAGCTACTTTTTATTTTGAAATTTTATTTGATGATCATGTTTGCCCAATTTATTCCTGATTTTCAAATAAGTGTTTCACAAAAATAGGTTCTTGAAAGTGTACCATTTTATTTTGGTCATCAATGGAATACTTCTAGAAACCTTTTAAATCTTCATCCATACTATATCGATCCATTTGAAAAATATCTGGAAGTCCCACTGCTCAAGAATATTTTTGACTTTGCCAATATTCAACAAGCTTCAATGTTTAAAATGTATCATTCAATGTTGGCTTGTTGTTTTCTCTTCCTTTCAACTTCTTTCAAGTATCAATGGAAATACATGTTGATTTTTACGACCCTGTAGGTGGAATTTTGGAAGAATTTCAAGGTAAAAATTATGTAAATAAGTTTATTTTGTAAAACATGTTAGATGTACATAATAAGTTAATTTTTTCTTTTAATAATTTAGCTAAACTTTTATGTTTGTTGATTTTTAACCTTTTTCTTAGTGCAAAAATAAACTGAGAGAGTGGCTCCATTGGAATTATGACTATAACTAGTCGTGTTTCCTTTCATATAGTTAGGATTAGGAATAGATTAATTTAGTTTAAATCCCTTTCCTGTTTTTATTTATTTCATTATTGCAGATTTTTAATAAGCATGTAATAAGCCTATGATGCAATGAGTGTTCTTGAAAATTCAATTTTCAATTAATAAGCATTGTTATATTATCACTTTCATCACTCTTATTCCTCAATATGAAGTGGACTCAAATTAATAGCTCATTACTTAGCATTTTAGATTGAATAAATAGATGATATTTAAACATATGCAAAACTTTGAGAAATGGGTGGAATAACTTGAAGATTCATGAGGTAAAATTGCAATCAAAATTCTTTCAGGTATGTGTTCATATGTTCATCCCATATGTTCATCTGTTGTTAGTTTTCATTTCTCATAAATTTACTTCTTATTTATGTTTTGGCTTCTTTTCCAAGTCTTCATTGACTTGATTTGGAGATTGGATTAGCCTTAGAAATAAAGTGAGTGATTAATCTGCAACATATCCAGGAAAGTATTTGTTGTTTCATTAAAAGTTGGGTATTCTATAGTTTTGTTTCTATTCATATTTTTCTTTCTTCTCACGTTTATCAATATAAGTCAATAATAATACTATACCTCTCATTGATGCAGCTGAAATGAAATGCTTAGACTCTTTCTTGCTCATATTTTCTACAAGCAAAGAAAATTACAAAAATCTTGTAGCAAGTCATAAAATAATCATATCCATGATTTTATCTCTACTTGTTCCGAATCTTACATTTTCCAGTTGAGTTAAAACTTTTCCATTGCGCTCATTCATTTTACATCCACTTTAGTCGCATTTCTTCTTCCGAGAGGATTCAAAACCTTTCATTTATAAATCTCAAGAATCTTGATCCTATGTGTTTTTTTTGTTTCATAACCTTTCCGAGATCCTTTCTTCATGACTTCAAACTCATACGCCTCTCAAATTCTTGAGTTTATATTACATCAGAGCTATTTTATTAAATATTACAAAATTTCTTATCTCTGATATTTGGATGCTCGATGTACCAATATTCCCACATGATACATTAAAAAGGAATTTTCTATAGGATATATATTTATTGTAAGTCCTATTTATGAAAAGTTCTGAAATTATTTTATTCTGATTTCTTGCTTCCCAATGATTTCCTTTAATATTCAAGACATATATATATATATATTTTGGTACTTCCGATATCGGAAGTGAAAATCAATTAAATCTCGAAAAGGAATTCCGCCACAAAACGTTTAAATAGAAAAAACATTGTTTATCAGAAATTTGTTCATTTCAGAAGTATTGTTTATCAAAGCTCTTACCTTTCACTTTGATTCTCTCATAACCTGAAAACTTTAGAATATCAAGTTAAGTATCCTTGTAGGGCTCTGATCAATTCGTTCTAATCTTTCAATATGCTCACATGAAGTTCTGTTTGATTATTTTTGTATATATATATGATTAATTTCATGCTATTGTGGTGGTTAAGAGCTTGGATGTATTTTAATTATAATTTCATCAAATCCAAGTATTCATTCCTTGGGATGACTTTATGACTTTGGGGATATCCATTCTTCATGATGTGAGCACATGGGCCTCTTTTTACTCTTCTTGGCTAATGAAAAATTTATCATTTGTGGTTCATTTACGTTTTTTCATTTGTCTCACTATTCAATGCCTATTTCATTATCTCAATCATATTCTAGTGTGCATCTTCATTTTCTTTTCAAGGCACTCTTGAGAAACCATTATGGTAATACAATGATTGGTAAGGAATTTGGAATAGGTAAAGGTAATAGATCATGGTTAAATCATGTTTGATTTCTCTTATATTTGAGTTTTGATATATTACTCTATATTTAGCATACAAAAATTTCAAGACCTCTCCATCTACACATATGCATTACATTGTTTGGACTTGGTATTGATTATTGATAATTTATGAGAATCATGGAATGGATATGAAATATTAAATATTAAGAGAACAATCCTCACTGCAATTCATAAAGAAGCATTGATTCATTCTCATTTCTATGGATTTGGTTTACTTCTGTTCCTTGAACGTGAGACATCATTTTCTAGTTTACTACTTGCTTTAGTTTAGATTAATAATTGATGATTTTGGGTCAATGAAATTTAAAAAAAAAATCAACTTTTTCATTCTTTTACTTCTAATTAAAAAAAGATGTTATTTTTATTGGATAAAATTATATCTCTTAGGTAAAATTGAATGAAATTCTCCAATGGTAATATTCATACGCCCATGGTATTCCTTTACACTTCTTTATATTATATTTTCAGTATTGCTTTTAGTTTTTGCTGATATTAAAATATATTTTGCAGGACTTCAAGAATTTTTGCACACCTGAAATTTGGCACTCATTCTCCTTTGTTTGGTTTGATTTCAAGTTTTTGGGATTGTTGTCACTTACTACAAAATGTGTTTTCATCCGTCCAAGGAGTAAATGAGTAGAGAAGTTTTCAGTCATTTTCCAAGAATAAGAAGGACTCAAAGCCTAAATCAGACCCTCTCCATTGGAAATTTCTTTGAACAATCTTTCCAACGATATGTGGAAGTCCAAAAATGGACTCCTAGATCAAAAGATATGGTCTGCTGAAGTTTCAAGGATTGAAGCCTTAGAAAGGAAAGGATATTGGAGATCACATATCCGAGGTCCAGAGATATCAATGATCATATATCAAAGGTCAGGGATATCAGTGCATTGCAACATCAAAGCATCAGGCATATCTGTGCATCACATATAGGATGTCCTGAATATTGGAGCATCGACACATCACAAGGTCAGTGAATTGGAGAATTAGAACTTCTTAAGGTGACAACCTTTAAAATTTTTCGATATGCATAATGTGTCGATAGTGTTAAAAATTGTTGGGGAACTCCAATAAAGATTAACAAAGGATTCCACTGCAAAACCAATAGTGGATGGGTCATTTTATCTCTCCTCTAACGCGATACATGGTAGCATACGATTGGATTTTATAAAGACACATGGTATCATATGATTGGTTCCTATAAAGCTACAATGGCATCTAATGCCAGCATGACGTGGTGGTAGGAGAGGACACGTGGCAAGCAGTTTTGGCATTTTGAGGAGCTTAAGGGGACAAATCTGGGTGACATGTGTCACCACTCATGAGGTGCCACGTGGAGTGATGACATCACATCAGAGGTTGAGGATGTCAGCACTTTATAATAGTTAGCAATTGGAAACTTTCGATAAGGGGGCTCCGATATAGGGCTGGCACATGGTCAAGAAGAACTTAAAGGACCAAGGGCACTAAGCACTTAAGAAAGGAAAAATGGCCCTCGACAGGAGAAAATCCCCCTAGCATCTTATTGTTAAGCATAAGTTCACAGAAAGCAGTCCTATGATGAGAAGCACCTTGAGGGCTAAGAAGAGGGAGCTCGACATATTAGAGAATTAGAATATCATAACATAGCGCCAATATGGAGTGAAAATGTGGAATTCCTCTGATAGCACAATATAGAGAGTTAAAAGATGGACGATTCGAAAGCTATGTTTCCGGAGCACAACAAATGCCACCACAGGTGATCGCTCCCAGGTCCAGAGAGTGGGGAATTCAAGCAGTTAAGGGGAAAGCAATAGGCGAACCGACCGAGTGAATGAAGAGGAACATCATGGAAAGGACGTGGCATTATCAGAGGCAATCACGGAAATGGCGTGGAGATACTTTATTCAACCATCATTCTCTTTTTCTTATTTCTATCATTCTATGATTTTTTCATTTTCAAGAAAGGAATCGAATCCTTTGTAATCATTTAGGCAACAGAGCCTCGCACCTCGAGACAACTATTCGATCAGATAGTTGGAGCTCGGTTGAGATATTTTGTAAATGTTTTCAAGCTCTTCCTCTCCTTATAAAAAGAGGCAAGAAACACTAACAAAGGTTCCCAAATTCTACATTCTAGAGGCTTGAATTCTAATTTTGCAAGTTCTGAGCTCTGTTTGCAGAGAAAGTGATTCCACTTTGGTTCAATTTTCTTGTTCATGAGGTGCTCGGGGATATAGAATTGTTAAATGTGATGGTCTGGTGATTTTGACTTGATCTTCAAAGATTAATGAGGCAATTTTGTCGATTCCAATCAGAGCAATGCACAGTATGTTTTCCGCTTTGTATATCATTTCATGTATGTCTTTCCTCTTATAAAATTGTGTAGTGAAGCTACCAGTTTCACTCTCTCATGGTTGTATGTACACTACTATGTAGTTATAAGTATCTGTGTAAATAGAGATTTACTTGTGTTATTTGATAGCCTACAGTACCTATATGTAAACACATATTTACTTATGCTAATTAGTTACACATGTATTCATGAGGCATAAACCTTGAGACCTTAATTTGCGCTCCAATTTTTTTTATTTTCATCCCCTTACTCTTCCATATTTATGGTGGATATTGTTGCTTAGGATTATGTGGTATGTCCAACCCTCTAAATCGATTCCCCTCCTTTACTTCCTCTTGTTCATCTATACTACAATAACAATGTTAAATTGTGTATTGTTGTGTGTTAGCCACTAGAACCAACACATTTCTCTTTGAGATTAGCCATATCTACCAGTGTGTATTTAGATCTATGTGTTTGCTTGAGTTTACCTTGGTGAAGGGCTATTGAACAAATCTATAAATTATCTTTTTTTAAATTACGTGACATATGGAGTGCAACAAAAATCATTTAGATTATCTTCAAAATCACTCCTCTTAGATGCCCTAGGAACTGACCCTTTTCTTTCAACTTGGGCATTGTCTCTAGGAGGCTTCTATATCTTCTGAAGAAATTGTGTGATAGGAGATAGAAAAAATTACAACATATTTCTGGCACCATTGTTGGGGAACGAATCATAATATTTTTCCTTGGGTATGAAAATTTTTACATTCCCTCTATTGTGTGAGCAAGGGAAGTGTGGGTTGAAGATCTCTCACTTGGCAACTCCATTGTTTGAATCTTATTGTAAACATCTTGGTGACTTCATTGTTTGAATCTTACTGTAAACACCCTGGAAACTCCATTGTCTATATCTTTATTTGGTCATTATGTATTTCAAGGATCCTCATACTTGCTTTGATACTAAACAACTAAAAATTTCTCCTAACTATGAACTTGAAATCACTCACCTAAAGAGGTTTTCACCTAAAGAGGTTTTCAAAATGGCCCTTCCTGCATTCTTGGCCAACAAATTTTCCCCACTCGATTTTTCTTCTATTGTTAGTTAACCCCATCATGTTCCTTCAGTTCTTGAATGGTCTACCTATTTTCCTAGATTCGGTGGAAGCATGGATAAAAGATTGAACCAACACCTCAAGGACTTTCATGAATGCATGGAACAACAAGGTATTGTTCTTAAAGATCTGAAAATTATATTATTCATGTATTATTTAGACGAAGATGCTAGATTTTGGTACAGAACAATACCTCATGGAAGCATATATTCCTTAAAGAGATTTCACATAGCATTTAATCATTTTTGCAGAAGTTTACATCCACTGGATGCTCTATTTGAATATTGTTGTGCACATTTTATGTTGAAAATATTTCTGAGGTTAATGATCCCACTGAAGATATTTGTGGGGCTCCACTCCAAGAAGATATATACTTTCATCAAGAAGCATCACCCAACAATCAAGAAAGGGAATAAGGAGACGTCATCAAGTCTCAAACAAACCTTTAGAGATCTCATTCTGTCGAATTTGATGATTCTCCTTCTTATGAATTATATGATTGATGGAGAGTCAAACGATGCAGAACCACAAAAGTCCCATTCATGGGAAGATGCCAAAAAAGAGGAGGCCCACCAAGAGGTTAACAAATAGGCTCCAATGTAAGATTCATGTCCTTGAAATGGAGAATAAGTTCAAGAAGCTAGTATGAAAGTCGATAAATATTCTCCAGTCTATGATTCAAACGATTCAGAGGAGGATGAGATCGTTGCAGATTGTCCAAGGGATCTACTTACAAACAAGCGGGGAGAATATACCAACAACAACTCCTTCAAGAGGAACCTAAATTTGAAGATCCCAACAATGTCAATGGCTTCCTATTACAGAAAGATTCCTCCTTGGAAATTGTTCAACAAAGGGAGACAACCATAATTTTTTATCATCAGTTCCCTGATCCAGTAGCTGACTATATGGCATATTTATTTAGTCAGTAGTCGATCTCAATTATGGGGTATGTATTAAATGTTCTATCTCAATATTTCAAATGGAGCATGCCTATTTTAGTCATTTATTTTTAAGAACACGTCCCAATTAGAAGGTTCATGGAAGAGATTAAAAGAATTGAGCATCAAATATCAATTTGGGGGCAGTGGTGCAAGCCTGTTTTAGTTGTTGACTTTCAAGATAAAAATGTCATAGGATCTAATACTCATATGTTGGGTTGGTACCATTGGAATATTTACCTCACTTGGGTGAATTGAGCCCTATGCGTAAGTAGGAGTTGTATATAAATAAGCTCACTTTGTGAGTGTTTAATTTCCAAGTTTTAGAGTTTTTAGTTTTTCATTTCAGCATTATGAGGAAAGGACTCCCAGCAAATAAAGTTCCATGAAGGTTTTCTAGTTACAAGTTCATTATATTTTTGACTCCATGCCCAATGGTGAAGGCTACTAGTATGTAGGTTCTCAGCACCTTGTCAGCAAAGCATTGTCCCCAATTGGAGCCAATGTTGTCACTGACTACAAAATGTGTTTTCAACCGTTCAAAGAGTAAATGAGCAGAGAATTTTATAGTCATTTTACAAGTAGCATAAGGACTCAAAGGCTAAAACGAACCCTCTCCATTAGAAATTGTTCTGAACAAGCTTTCCAACGATATGTGGAAGTCCAAAAATGGACTCCTGGATCAAAAGATAAGGTCTAATGAAGTTTCAAGGATTGAAGCCTTAGGAAGCAAAGAATATCAAAGACCACATATCTGAGGTCCAGAGATATCAACGATCAAATATCAAAGTTTAGGAATATAGGTGCATCACAACATCAGAGCATCAAGAATATCAGCACACCGCATATCAGAGGTCCTGAATATCAGAGCATCGACACATAGGAAGGTCAGAGAATCTGAGAATCAAAACTTCTTAAGATGACAACCTTTAAAAAGTTGTGATATGCATAATGTGTCGTTAGTGTTAAAAACCGACAGGGAACTCCAATAAATATTAACAAAGGATTCCATTGCAAAACCAAAGGTGGACAAGCGATTTTCTCTCTCCTCTAATGGGACATGTGGCATCATAGGATGGCTCTAATAAAGACACATGGCAGCATATGATTGGTTCTGCTAAAGCTATAGTTTCATATGACATCAACATGAAATGGTGGTATGATAGGATATGTGGGAGGCAATTTTGTCATTTTGAAGGATTTAAGGGGACAAATATGGGTGACATGTGTCACCACTCATGAGGTGCCACGTGTCATCATTCATGAGGTGCCACATAGAGTGATGACGTCATATTAGAGGTCGACATATTGGAGGTTGAGGATGTCGGTACTTTATAATAGTTAGCAATTGGAAACTTCTGATAAGGGGGCTCTAATACTAGGTTGGCACATGGTTAAGAAGAACTTAAAGCACCAAGGGTACTAAGCACTTAACAAAGGAAAAATGGCCCTCAGTAGGAGAAAAGTGTCTACCACCTTATTGCTAAGTGATAGGTCATAGGAAGCGTTCCTATGATGAGAAGCACCCCAAGGGATAAGAAGAAGGAGATCGACATATCAAAGAATTAGAATATCAAAACATAGTGCTACTGTGGAGTAACAATGTGGAATTTCACCGATAACACAGTAAAATGAGTTAAAAGATGGATGAGTCAATGACTATGATTCTAAAACACCACTAAGGCCACCACAGTTGATCACTCCCAGCTCCAAAGAGTAGGGAATTTAAGCGGTTAAGGGGAAAGTGACAGGCGAACTGACCGAGTGACTGAAGAGGAACATCATGGAAAAGACGTGGCTTGATTCGAGGCAATCATAGGAATGGCTTGGAGATACTTTCCTCAACCATCATTTAGTTTTTATTATTTCTATTATTCTATAATTTTTTCATTTTCAAGAAAGGAATCGAATCCTTTGTAATAATCTAGGCAGCAAATCCTTCGCATGCCTTTTTAGTTAGTTGATTAGACAGCTGGAGCTCGGCTAAGATATTTTGTAACTATTTTTCAAGCTCTCCCTTTCCTTATAAAAAGAGGGAAGACACTTAACAAAGGTTCCCAAATTCTACATTCTGGAGGCTCGAATTTTGCTTTTGCAAGTTCTGAGCTCTGTTTGCAGAGAAAGTGGTTCCACTTTGGTTCAATTTTCTTGTTCATGAGGTGCTCGAGCATATACAATTGTTAAATGTGATGGACTGGTGATTTTGACTCGATCTTTAAATATTAATGAAGAATTTTTGTTAATTCCAATCAGAGAAATGCATGGTATGTTTCCCCTTTGTATATCATTTCATGTATGTCTTTCCTCTTCTAAAATTGTGTAATGAAGCTACTAGTTTTAATCTGCCATGGTTGTATGTATGCTGCTAAGTAGTGAGAAGTACATGTGTAAACACATGTTTACTTGTGTTATTTGGTAGGCTACATTACATGTATGTAAACATAGATTTACTTATGCTAATTGGTGACAAATGCATTCATTAGGCATAGAGCTTGAGACGTTAATTCACACTCCACTTTTTCTACATTTTCACCCCTCACTCTTCCATATTTTTGCTAGATATTGTTGCTTAGGATTCTGTGTTATGTCCATCCCTATGCATCGATTTCCCTCCTTTCCTTCCTCCTATTCATCTATACTACACTAAAAAATTTAAACTGTATATTTTTGTGTGTCAGCCACCAGAACCAACACATTTCTCTTTGAGATTAACCATATCTACCAGTGTGTATTTAGATCTATGTGTTTTCTTGAGTTTACCTTGGAAAAGGGCTATTGAACCAAGCTATAAATTATATTTTTTCAAATTAATTGACATGTGGAGTGCAGTAAAAAGCCTTTAGATAATCGTCAAAAGCACTGCTCTCAGATGCCCTAGGCACTGACCCTTTTCTTTTAACTTGGGGGTTATCTCTAGGACGCTTCTATATCTTCTGAAGCACTTGTGTGATAGGAGATAGAAAAAGTTACAACAGGGAGAAGAAGTAATGAACCTCCTCAAATCAGCTAAGCTGAGGAGTTTTAGAACCTTTAGTCTGTTTCTTAAGTATTGCTTTTATCAAAAAATGGTTAAGATGCTTTTACGCAAGATTTCCTTTGAAACAAGAAAATTTGTCGCAGGCGGAGACTTCTCATTTAACTTATTATCTCTCATCACTGTTATTCACCCTTTAATCCCAGAATCCTAATCGTTTATAACTCCACATGATAAAATTTACTAGATTCTCAACAAAAGACGACCACACATATGGTTTTCTTGTTTTATTCATTTTTTGAGATTTTTTTATAGTTAATCTTGTCAGAGTTGGTTCCTTAAATTAGGGATTTTTCTTTTAGCTTTTTCTTTCTTCATTTTTACATTTTTGGAGTTTGTTCATTTCTATTTTACTTCAATTTGGAATTATTTTCCTTTTGCTTTTAGTTTTGGCTTGATTTTGGTGACTCAGCCATGATTTATGTGGAAGGCCTTTTCCTCACCCAACAATGGTTGGCATTCATTGGAAATATTTATTCTATCTATTTCAGTGAATTTCATTTATCATTAAAGGTATATCTTTATTGAATTATGAAGCCCTCTTGCTTTAATTTTTTTCTCTATGGAGGAACACACATCCTTTAGAAGTGATATGGTTCACCTTTTCAAGGCAAGAAATTACCCGAGTTTAACTCAACGAATCTCTCCCACCTATCCAATTTATAAAATATTCTTATTGATAGTTGCGGGGAAAGATTTGGAGTTAACATTATAGAAGTATTATATACATTAACATAAGTATCTATTACCATCCCACCTCTTTCACTCAGGTACATCATAAACTAAAAGTTCGCAAATGCACTTATCAAAAGGGTGATTAAAAGAGGAAGCATTGGAAATACAAGTAAACCCGTCGAGGCTATGGATGTTTGATGGAAGCGGGGCCATGCTTGTATAACATAAAAGACAACTTTGTCGAGACACTGTTCAAGCTCATTGACAGCAAAGCGATGTCAGAGACCATTCATAATGATGGATATATGCTTTATCAAAAAAATCTTATCTGTACCTTCTTCTATTTTTTCATATGAGGTAATCTTAAAATAAACTTTTCCCAAAAGTTGGATTCATGATTATAAACTCAGTTTGTTTTGAGTACTTACCTTTTCAAGCTTATATTACTTAATCTATTTATGTGAGACCCAGGGAAATGTTTTACTGTTAGATGGTTTCATGGAATTCATTATTTTTAACCTTTGGGTAAATTAAAGTTTATCTCTTTTAACAAGAGATAACAAGTTCTTCCCCATGTGTCACCAAGTATTGAAGTGAAAATTCAACCCCCCATTTTTGAATTATTTATTTCAAATAATGATGACCATTTCCATAAAGTTTTAGCTAAATTACCTTTTTAATATTTTATTTTGGTTAAATGTCCTACAATTTTGCCAATTTTTCGTTTTCGTTAGATTTCTATTTTGATTGCCTCTTTGAGTTCAACATTTTGCTTCCATTGGTACTTGTTTCATCTCATTTGGTTACACGATTTGCAAATGGTGCTCATCTAAAGTTCGATAATTTTTACCGCCTCAATTAAAAAACTACAAAATTTATATTATTTTAACTTTTATAAATAAATTAGTAATTAATTTTAAATATTAATTCCTAGTTAATTTTTATTGATTATTTCATTTTTCACTAATAGTCCTACAAAATCACGAGTCAAATTGTAAACCAATTAAAATTATGTATTTTCGAGATCTTGATAATTTTATCAAATTTTTAATTACTAAATAGTTGAGTTATAACTCCCTCTCATATCTCATTCTCTCATACTTTGATGGCCTTATTATAAATTTTGCCTAGTCAAAAAACACATTGAGTCAAAACATTAACGAATGTTTCATAAAGACCTCGACACAAATCAATATCGAAACTTTTTTTATGTTGAAATCAAAGCTTCTTTACAAAACTCCCGACATGATTAACTTAACTTTCCGATGTCTGATATAACTCGACCCCTCTCATGGCCTCGTATTAATAAAACGTCTTAGTTTTTGGCATATAGAACCTCGACACTAGTGATATATCGGGTTTTTTAAGTGTGACCTATGATGCATTAGACCTTCGATGCCCAGTGTTACTATATCTATGATGCCTAATGACATCCCTTCATTCAACTTCAAAGGCTGGTCAAATGTAATGTTTATTAAAGTTTGTTTTTTTATGAGTGAAAAAACATGTTGTGAATCATAGGTGTGTCATACAATTTTTGTATATTAATGATTGTAGTTGATTGAATAAAAAAACATAGTATTTAATATTAATTGAAGTTTTGTTTTATTAATAAATAAATTTAATATATATTAATAATTTAAAATTTAAATTAGTTTTTGATAATAATTTAATTAATTGGAAATTAATTATATATTAATATTCCTAATAAAGTGTATATATTAGTAGAGTTTAGGCTTTGGAATCCATATCAAGTTACAAAAATGTTTCGTGAGATCACATGAAGACGTATTTCGACGCGTTTCAAAATGCGTCGCAAATGTTATATTGGATCTCACGAAAAATCTTTTGTAAAACTGTATATATAATTAAAATAAAATAATTAATTAACAGTTAATTAGATTTTTTTAATTTAATCTAGCATTAGATATTTTAATTAAAATTTCTAATTTTAGTATAGACAACATTTTTTCTAGAATTCTGACATTTTTTAGTCTTCAACTTTGGGAGCTCATAAGTTGAGTTTTACTTGGCCATATTAGGCCCAGGATGACTCGTTAAATAGATAAAATCATGGAAAATACTTATGAAGTGGTTGCATGACCAGAGTCAATCATTAAATGGGTCTAAAATTTAACATAAAATCAAGTTCCGAATTTGTAACCAAAATTAATTTTTTGGGTTTAATTTTTTTCATTTTCATTTACTCAAAGCCTCCATTGAGTGTAGATCCATCCACTATGTTATCTTTAACCAATAATATATTTACAAGGATCAATGGAAAGCTCAGATTTCCTTTTATTCATTTATTTAATTGAGTTTTGATTGGAGATGTTTTGTTTTTCATATTTGGTTATTTTTTATTTTAATTTAATTTTGATTGGTTTTTGACACAAGAACAATTGAGGAGATGAGAAAGAGAATATTTGAATCAATGGAATCGCTCAAGCAAGAGAAGAAAAATAATTTTGACCAATGAAAATTGTTGGAGCATATTTGTTCTTCAACAACTCTCCTATTTGGAATTCATTTTTGTAATTATAAATAGTGGTTTGTAGAACGGAGAAATTGGGGTTTCTCTCTTTTGTAATTCTTAAAGCACTATTGTAATAGGGGTTTCATGATGCAGGTAGAGAGGATAAATCTCAAATTTGAGAACCATTAGGATTTATCTTTTTCAAATCTGGACTTTGTATTATAAGCAAAACTTGCAATATTGCAACCTTTTATTTTGATGGCAGAGTGTTTAATTTGAAAGAGATTGTTGGAGGTTAGTTCATGGAACAAAGCAAAAGATGAAGTTTCATTAGTTTGTAATTTGAATACTTTCATTTAATTGCAAATTTAATTTATGTAATGGTGGATCTGTGTAAAATTTTCTCATGTTGTGCATTCATGTTTGATATGAGGAAAAATGGCTTTTGGATTAGCTATCTAATTCATAGTCACATATATCTGTTATTAATTTCTCTTTGTTCAAATATTTAAATTAGATTTCTAAGTAACTATTTTCTTAGAAATTTGTCATCAAAAGTTGATTTAATTACTATTGAAGTTATGAGAACTTTTTCTTGGTTTTCATAGTCAATTATTCATTGTTAAATGATCTGCAAATAGGACATGTTTTGGTAATTATAATATCAGCTAATAGAACTATTTCATTACCCAAATATTCATCATAAACCAAGCATGTTAAAATCCAAATCATTTAATTACTTTAATCTTAGTTGGGTTAGATCTGCATCTTCCTAATGAGATAGACCTAGGATTTCTTTCCTTTTTCTTGAAGTGGTTAATATAAATGCAAACTAATCCTAGAAGTATCTGACCAAGTTCACCCAATGTTAGGATGAGCTTGGAAGTTTCGGTGTTATAGTCGATGAAGATGATCTGGTCAACCTAGCACTTCTAGGCCTTCCCAAGACGATCCAAACTTAAACAGGAATGCAACAAATTACACATATAACCATAAATATAGAAATACATTAGAAATAACACTTCATTTCATTAATATGAGAATACTGAAATATGCTTACAAATAGAATGGAAATAAACTAGCTCGGGCGATGGTAGCATATCTAAGAAGAGATGTGGCAGATACATGCCTCTGAACTGTGTTACAACGAGGCTCAAAGGAATATTTAATATTGAGAAACAATGGAAAACCCTAAACATCCAAAAACCTAACCCTAGGAGATGAAGCGCCAAAACTGTGGGCCCTTTTGGGTAAATTGGTACATAAACCTCCCAGGGTCATAAATTTGGCATACGATCTTCGTTTGGCTATCATAATACCTTATTTAAAATATAAAAAAGAGTAGGTTGAAAAAAAATTGGCAAGCCAATTTGGGACATTTTTGGTCTCTTTGTTTTCTCTAAAAACGTCATTTAGGGCCTCAAAACAGCTCCAAAAGTTTAGGACCTAAAAAATTGCCAAAATAGTAAATTGTGCTACAACTAAGGAAACCAAAAAAATGAAAGAGACAGTGTTGGGGGTCTAAGTGGAATAGGAGGGTGGCCACCAATACCCACTTGGATCATTCCCCCCCCACTTAGGAATCAATGGTCCCCATTGCATTGAGTGCCTCCATGAGATGGGGAAACTTCTGCTGAACTTGGTCCCTGATGAGCCACTTTCCTTGATGAAGGAGTTAGCCATATTTGACAACCTGATATATTTGGATCTTCTAATGGAGAGTGTTATTGATTTGTGTGTTCCATGATCTGATCAGTTTTGGCATGTTCCATGCAGTTTGGGTTTAGCTTTGTTGGTGTGAGTTGTTCTGCAACATTAGATGTGTCTAACAATGGTGAAAAGTATGGCCAAAGGCAGTCTACATGGAACATTGGGTGCAGACGAAGGGATGGTGGAATGCTAAACTCAAAGGCATTGTCCCTTACCACCTTTGTGATGGTGTATGGCCCATATCAAACCGGGTGAAGCTTGCAGTAGGGTCCAGCGAGACACTACTTCTGTAAATGTAGCCAAACTTTTTCACCCACCTGGAACTTGTGCGGAACCTGATGTTGATCATGGCACTTCTTGTACTTAACATTGGCTCTATCCAATATATCATAGACATGCTGGAGGATGTGTTGAATGCACTGAATGAAGCTATTAGCCTTGTTAGCTTCGGACTGGACATGAGCCGAAACTCCTTGAGTAGCTGAAAATGGTATGGCCACATCAATGGGGCATTATGGTTGAAATACCAACCCTACCTAAAAGGGGTTGTGGCCCATTGAGATGTAGAGAGCTATGTTGTAGCTATGCTAGACATAGCGGAGGCTTTCATCCCATGTGCATGGATTCTTTGAGTTGTACATGCATAGAATATGTATGATCATCTTGTTGATGACTTCGGTTTGGCCATCAGTTTGGGGATGGAAAGCCATGGACTTAGCGAGTTTAGTATCCAACATTGACCAGAGACTTGACCATAATGCACTTATAAATCCATTGTTCCCGATCAGAGACAATAGACTGTCAGATCCCAACATGTACCCACACTCGCTCAAGGAAGATCATAGTAGTGGTCTCTGTTGTGATACCCTTCTTGCAGGCTGCCATAATGGCCATCTTAGAGAATTTTTCAATGACCATGAAAATAAAGTCATTGTTATGCTTAATAGAAGGAAGGCCCGACATGTAATCCATGGAGATGGATTCCCAAGGTCAACTAGGAGTAGGCATAGGAGTATATAGGCCTTGCTTCTTGATGGTTGGTTTGGCAATGACACAGGTAGTGCATAGGCGTATTTAATGTACCTCCCAACATCCTCGCAAAGGTTCGGCCAATAAAAATACTTATGTAGTACTACCATTGTTTTCTCTACTCTGAATGTCCAGAGACTTGACTGTAGTGTGCCTCCTAAATAATCTTGGCACGCTCATTTGAAGGAACACATATGTGTCCTAGGTGGCATAATAATGCATCCTAGAGGTGAAAATTTTGAACTTGTTTACCTTTCAAAAGTGTATGGTATGTGCTGTCAAATTCTGGATTGTTGTCGTAAAGATGCAGCCACCCCAAAGTCTGGTGCCCACAGGACTCAAGAACAATGATCAGCGCCATGACTGGTGGTCGGCTAAGGTAGTCTGCAACATTATTGGTGATACCCTTCTTGTACTTAATGTTCAAATGGAATTTTTGTAGGTATGTGGAACATTTCTAATGGAAATCATTATGAAACTTCCCTTGTGTTTGTATGAAATGCAAGGGTCGATGGTCTATGTGGATGATCATTTCCTTCCCCATAATGTAATTCTTCCATTGATGATAAGCATGAAAAATGAAATACATTTCTTTATCATAAGTGGGATACTTTCAGACTATATTTGAAAGTGTCGCACAGTGGTAAAACACGTGATACCCCTGCTGAGTAAGAACTACACCAATAGCATAGTTGGAGGTGTTTGTCTCAATATCAAATGGTTGTTGCAAGTCTGGTATTGTGAGCACTGGTTCATAGCAGAGGTGACGATTCAACTCAGAAAATGCCTTCTGTTGGGTTTCAAACCAAAAAAACTTTGCTTTCACTCCTCCCTTGGTGACATCACTTAAAGGCTATGTGATATGAGAGAGCCCCAACATGAACCTGTAGTAGAAATTGGCAAGACCCAGAAAGCTGCAGAGCTCTATTAGAGTGGTTGGGGTTGGAAAATATTGAATGACTTGTATCTTAGATGGGTCCACATGCACACCTTACTCATCAATGATTTACCCCATCTATTGAACCCGGGACATGCCAAAAGTACATTTCTCCAAATTGGCACACATCTTGTGTTCTCACAGGGTTTGAAGGACCTGTTGAATATGGCGGAGGTGGGCTTCCCAAATCTGGCTGAAGATCAAGATGTCATCTAAATACACCACCATGAATGCATTGGTGAAGGGCCACAAGATGTCGTCCATCAATCTCATGAAGGTTGCAGGGACATTCATCAACTCGAAAGGCATGACCAACCATTCGAAAAGGCCTTGAAGGCAGTCTCCCACACATCAGAGGGTTCAATAGGCACCTGGTGATAACCAGACTTAAAGTTAATCTTGCTGAAATACTTGGCCCCCTTGAGCTAGTCCAGAAGTTCATCAATCCATGGGATTGGGTACCTATTATGGATATTGATCTTGTTCAGCGCTCGATAGTAAATATAGAGTCTCTAGGTCCTATCCTTCTTCTATACCAATACAATCAGGCTCCCACAGGGTGATGAGCTGGGCCTAATGTGCCCTTTCTGCAACAACTCTTGAATCTGCCTCTTGTTCTCATCATTCTCCAAAATAGAGCATTGATAGATTAGTCCATTGGGTAGTGGTACGCCCACGGTCTAATCAATGGAGTTCTTGACCTGATAGTGCAAAGGTACCCCTATAGGTGTTGTGTGTGGAGCATGATTGTTCAGAGGTCTTTGTTTCAGCCGGATGTATACCCCAGGAAGTTTGTACACCC
>APFE030004784.1:12671-84057 GCA_000404065.3 Pinus taeda
TTTTAATTCGACGGATGAGATTAAGAGATGTCTTGATCCTCATCGACGGTCGAGATCGTTTTGACATGGATCACTCAAACTAGCCGTTGGGAATTTTTCCTTTAAATAGGGTGCTAGGGGTCATTTGAGAGGAGATGATTGGATCTGAGTCTTGTGCTGAAGAAGCTCTCGTGTAATCTTTTTTTTTCTGGTGCTAATAAAGAAGACTTTGGGGTCAAAAGTTTGCTGGTGTTACTCTCTTAATGTGCTATGAGCAAATTTTATTTCTGCATATTTTAATTTTTAGCCGTTAATGACAGCTTAATGAAGAGTATTGTTGAGCATAGGTATCTTGTTCACATGCTAGGGTTTTAGTAGTATTAGGGTTTCTGATGTAATGGCAGGTATCTCCGTTGTGTTTGAGATCTAGTACTACTTTTACTCTCTTATTTGACGGTTGAAGTGAGCTGTGCAGGAAACCCATGAAGATCAATGGGCGTTAGGGGAAGTTCTAGGCTGAACCAGCCAACTCCCATAAGCATTTTTTGCAGAGCCCAGCTGATTTTGACCCTGGGTTAATCATTTAGTCTTTTTCTGAATCGCATGAAAGATTTTCCTAAAGCATTTCATTAGCTATCTGAAGTTTTTCTTAAAATCTTTTCAATCATCACTGATATATCTGGCTTTATAGAGCTGTAAATTTTGAAATTTTTTTGTTGGGTTTTCTAGGGTTTCATCTTCACATATATACTGTCCAGAATTTGGTTTTCTGTCTACAGGTCAAGATTGTCTGTGTTTCTGATCAAAATATATCATCTGCGCTGCTGTTGGTTCTGCTGTCTAGCGTGGGCATTGAAGCGGTCGTGTGTGCTGCATCTATCATCCGTTCCATCTGCTGCTGTAGCTGTCCACACTCGTGCAAATCTGCAAGCAAAATACCATTTCAAATTTTAATTTCGTGGTTATCAGCTTTTATCTTCAGTTCGTTTGTCCATCGCACTGTCATCTGCAAACACACAAAAAAAAAAAACGCAGGTGAAATTTGTTGGGCATCATTTTCCTTTAGCACGCACAGGCTAATCAATTCGTCGGGCCAGGTAAGTGCGTATTTTGTTTTCTGTGTGGTTTTTTTTTTGGGCTGCAACCCAGTCCGTCCCCATTTCTCCGCGTTATCTGCCCATGTTTGCAGTCAAACCCCGACCTGATCCATGTGAACCTGCAAAAAAAATAGCATAAGTCAAATATCATTTGCCTGTTGTAAGTTTATCATCAGCGTGTCCCTGAGTCCTCTTCGTTTAACTGAAATATTGGTCACGCATCAGTGCGTATCAGTGTCGTCGTTCTCATCTAGCGTAGGGTTTATTTCTGTATCGTTTCGTTTTATTTTTGGTCACGTACATAGCAGATAAAGCATTTCCGTTATTTTGTTTAGAGTTAAAAAAAAAAAAAAAAAAAAAAAAAAAAAAAATAAATAAATAAAAAAAATAAAAAAATAAAAATAAAAAAATAAAAAAAAAAAAAATCAATTTTTGTTCTAGTTTACTTTAGGTTAGTTTTTTTAAATTAGTTTTGTTTTGTACGTTTTCAAATATATGTTATGTGAATGTTCAGATAATTATTGTGTTTTTTAAATAAAATCAAAAGGTTTATAAAATGTTTGTAGGGTTTAAATTTAAGTTTTTTTTTAATTTTATTTTAATTTGATTTATATAGATTTAAAATAGATCTTTTTTTTAGTTTAATTTTTTTTAAAAGAATAAAAAATATAAAAAATTAAAAAAATCATAAAACTTTTCCTTTTTATGTAGAGAATAGATTTAAATTTTTTATTTAGTTTTAATTTTTAAACTTTGTCGGAAAAGCATAAAAAGCATTGCAGAAATATCTTTTCTTAAGCCTGGAAGATTTATCATGGTCTATATTTTTGCTGAGGCTACAATGTTGATGTGAGATTAATGTTCATCTTTATGAGATTTCGCATGCTTGTCTGGTTAATGTGCAAATTTACATGGTCATATCTTTCGGAGTTTATTTCCTTTTAAATTGCCAGAGTATTGTTAAAAGCATTGTGAATTTACTGATATATTGCATTTTTCAAAGTCATTTGATGTTAAATGATTGCTGTGCACAGTCCACATTTCTGAAACATCTGTTAAGTGATCGTTTTGACACCAAACCCATAAGGCATTGGTCCATCAAATTAAATAAATCTGCTTAGTGCTTTTCTCTTTCGTGTCTCCCAAACCAACTGGTTTGCAGTTGGTCTTCCTTTCCTTTCAGGGTCTACCCCTCTTAGCCATGGGAGACAGGCTTAAACGAAGAGATCGGGGATCAGAGTGACAGCCCCCGGTCTGAGTGTTGTCGTGACAATCTGTGCGACAACAGTTTCATTTTATTAATTAGTGCTAAGGCATAGTTACAATTGAACTCTGATCCTCAGACCTCATCCTCGCCCAAATATTTGGATCTCACAATGAGGAGTCAATAGAGGTAGAGGGTCCCTAAAAGTTTATTCAACTAACTTAAGCTGGAGGTAAGTTTTAGTAATACTTGGGGCATGTAAATAAATTAACTAAACAATGAGAATTAACTTCTACTTGAAATGTACTTGCTTGACATGAAATAAAATGTTACTTTAAGGAGAAAATTTGTCCAAATACTTTATGAATGTAGAATGTGTTTATTGGTGAAGCACAAGTAAATTTAGAACTATGTTCAAACCAAATAAGATCAAGTACAAAGTGCTTGCATGCAAAAAATCTGAACTTGTTATGGATTTAAAACATATAGTAAATTAAATTAAAATGCATGCATAATGAGTATGATGTATATTGTATTAATTTTTCAATTAGATGATATGCATGCAAAATGAAATAAACCAACAAAGTCAAATTGCCAAGCCTCTCCAAAAGGTGGAGAGATATGGATACCAATGAGTAAAATCCACGCTCCAAAAATCAGAAATTTTATTAGTTGTTACGAGAAGGAAAAGACAGTGAAGTCTTTTCTAAAATCCAAGGAAAGTCTTAACAAATTGGCATCAAACCGTAGACCTTTCCTTGCTGAAAATTTCTGCAATCTGAGGCCCACAAAGGCTCAACAAAATGCAGATTTCTTTTTGAAGAAGAGAAGATAAGCCTCCTCTATGGCCATGACGAGAGAAAGGTATGGCCAAAATGAACTCGGCCTCCCTCAAGAAGAACACGGCCTTACCCAAAATGAATTTGGCTTTAAGGTGGAAGTAATCACTAAAACTAAGCCCCAAGGCCCTGCATGCAAACTTGTAAGTAATTTTCCGATGATGAATCCCACAAGTAGTTGCAAGAGAACATGTTAGAAACAATCTAGAACAACAAATGTTAGCTCAAGATAACTACGAAGTATGTTACAAAATTAATCTACACGAGGCTAGGCCAAAGAGTGTGAGCAAGCTCTCCTCTTTGACTATCCATGACTTAGCTCTTTGAAATAGCCAGATATTGATAAATGAAGTACAATGCGTAAAAATAATTTTTCCCAAGTTTTGTATTTTGATGCGAAAAATAAAATCTTTAAGAAACTTGAAAGAATCCCTGCAAGACACGAATAAGATATAGATGAGACTTTGAAATTCAAAATATGCAGGTTCTCCTTGAATATTTTTCAAAAATGGGTTGATTCCTCTGAGAATTTCCCCTCACGTTTGAAAAACTTGACCAAATAATGATTCCTCTACAAAACTTCACCACAAATCATTAAATTGACATGAAATTAAATAAGTGCAGTGGAAAGAATTCCTAGAGATACATCTATTATTCACTGGAATTTTTTTTTCCTAAAGCAAATAATTAATTCTTATGCTAATATGAGATAGCTGCATACTAACATAACTTGAAACAAGCATGAAAAAAACAATGACATAAGGAAATAAATAGAAACATACCAACAAGTCAAGAATTTGCCACACATGCAAGGAGAAGAACACCATCATGTTTTACCCCAAAGATTGTTGTATTATATTACAAGTAGTGAATACAATCCCGCAGAGTCTCCTCAAGCACAATAGCTCGTATTACATGATACAATATGAGAGCATATAGCCTCATTATATAGAGAGTTGGGAGCAAATCGCAAGGAAGAATGCATGTGAGAACTGAACTTGGAGCAAATCCCAAGGAAAGATAACTCAAGTTCGATGTGGAGAAGATAGAGACACTAGAGAAAAATTGAATTTCATATGTGCACATCAAGGGAAATAGAATATATGGCATAGTAAACTCATCCATGAGTAAATCCAAGTACTGTGATAACTCCAATCAACAAATGCAAACTCGAACTAAGTGATGCCACATATGTAGATGATCCCAAGATAGCTCTACGTAGGTCCTCAGGAACTACATAATTCCTCCATGTGAACTCGTAGTCTGGCCAAGTGAAACTCGTAATCTTCAAGTGTGGAGTGCTAAAAGTAGAAGAACTTGAGATAATTGTGAGATGAGGCCCCACCTAATATTCAATCCAAATATACCATAGAATATTCCTTCAGTGCATGAGCTCTTCTAATAAATTTGATTTTCCACATGTGCAACTGCTGCTTTATCTCTGGGAAATTCAATTTTATGAAATAATGGTATATTTAAGATGCAGTGTGCTTAGTCATCTTCCACATGTCCGTTGACTCAACTCTTTGACTTAGGATAATTTCCAAGTTATTTCCACGTCATTCTATCACATGAAATAATTTATTTCTCTCCATTATATTTAGTTCTAGCCTAATTAAAAGCCACAATTTCCACTAATCTTAGGAAATGTGGGTTTGGAAGGTCCAAAACACATTATGAACCCCTCCAAGTGTGTCATAGTAGAAAGTTGAGGGTGAGAAGTGTAATTTTTAATACTCATACCCCATACAACTTCTTTAGACTAGACTTATTACAATTTAAATACAATTTTATTTGCAATTTTTGACCTACGGGAAATCTAAAAATTTAAAAAATGACTACCTAGACCTAACCAAATTCTAGGAAATTTGTTATGTGATCTAGTATGGTAATATATATTGACTCTAGACACTAAGATGTGTTAGGGGCTCAACGTTCAAACCGTCACCTCGACTTTGGGGTAACAAATGAGTGAAAAAACCCATAAAATTATCCACCTCTAAAAAAGAAGGGATAATTAACCAGATTAAAAAAACACCCCAAGGTGTACACATTTGCTAATCGATTCCCAACATCCTAGGCATGTTACAGACTCAAAACTTATCATTACTAGTATCACTTATTATAATTCCCCGCAGGGTGTGGAATCTAGGTACAAGAAAGATGATGAGAAGATAGAAGTAGAGTTAGAAAACTCTGTTGACTGATGATATCTGATGGTACAAGTGTCCTCTGGATCATCCTTGGGCATGGAGTCTTTCATATAATCATCAGGTGTCATCCCAGTGATCAATATTTGGCTCCATATGGGGATGCATGCTAGATATGAAGTGACAGTGTGCAAGAACCTGCAATCTACATCCATCGACAATAGACATATATCAACAATATCCATTCGAAATATCATCAAATGAAATAACGTACAGAAATGAAGAAAGGGAAATTTATTCTAAGAGCATAAATGACAATTTATTCATGAAATAAAACTAATTAACAAAAATGACATGGGATAAGGTTAGAAATATGATACAAAAAGATGCCCCATGGCATTAGATATTTTCTTTGTAGAACAATTTGAGTAGTTGGCCGTTCACAGGTAACTCGAGTGGTTCTCCATCCAAAGTGCTCAAATGGTAGGAATTATGTCCAGTTGCTTCCCTAATAATGTATGGTTCAAGCCACAAACTGTCAAGCTTACCATGATTACTTGGCTTTTCATTTCTGCGATCCCATAGCAAAACCATATCATGGTTAGAAAACATTATATTCCTAGATGATTTGTCAAAATTTCTTTTTACCTTAGATTGATTTTTACAACAATGCTCAAAGACTCTCCTTATGGTTTCATCCAATCTTACAATTTGGTCAATCATACATTGCACAACATCTTTATCAGATGTAGAACTTTGTAGAAATTGGTAAGCTGGTAGCCTCAAATGCATAGGAAGGGTAACATCCAAGCCATAAATAAACTCAAAGGGATTCTTCCTTGTAGAACTCTTCTTTGTTATCCTATCAGCCCACAAAGCATATTTAATTTTACTATCCCATGCTCATTTGTTATCCCCTACTATCTTCTTGATTATTGTTATCAAATTCTTATTACTAGACTCTGCTAAGCCATTACCCTGAGGATAGTAGTTTGATGAATGGGATAAAACAATGCCATACTTAAAGCAAAACGATGAGAATTCAACAGAGCTAAAAGCCTTGGCATTGTTGGTAGTAATCTTGGCAGGGACACAAAAACGAGTGATAATCTTATCTTCAGGAAAATCTACACTACTTTGTCGGTGGTGTGTTTTGCAGGGATGGCCTCTACTCATTTAGTAAAAATCAGTGGCAGTTATAATCCATGAGTAGTTGTTACTTGAATTTTCATTAAATTTTCATATAAAATCTAGCCCCCAATTTTGAAAGGGAGCCTCCATGACCACAGGCTGAAGAGGCAAAGAAGCTAACTTCTGCTTTCCAGCGAATAGTTGACAAGTTTGACAACCTCTAACATACTTGTGTACATCAGCAAAAATAGAAGGCCAAAATAACCATATCTCAAGATTTTGTGGGTACTAGTCTTAGCAGCATAATGCCCTCCACCAAAATCTTGAATGAAACTCAGATAGAAGTTTTTTGGCTTCAACTTCATCAACACACCTAAGCATTACTCCCTTCAGATTTCTCCAACCCAGACCATCCTTCATAATGCAATACTTAGTTGCTCTAAGCCTTAATTCTCTTCTCTTGTGGCCAACTAAATGGTTAGGACATGATAAATTTTGCAAATAATAAATAATGTCTTTATACCATTCAAGTTGACCCAATTTTTGAAGTTCTGATGAAGTTAATTCCAAATCATTTTGGCAAATCATTCCTATCGCTTTCTCATTTCTTTCAGTCAAGATTTTGGCCAGTCCCTGGCCTTTCACAAGCTTGGTAGGTCTAATATCCAAATCATACTCTTGAATCTTTGAGACCCACCTAGCTCAAGTCCCTAAGCAATCAACTTGGACTAAAATGTCCTTTACAATAGAGTGGGGAACAAAAGCAATTATCCTAGAAAATCCCACATAAACTCTGAATTGTTTAAGAGACTTGACTAAAGCATAAGCTTGCTTCTCCATGGTGCTATACTTCAACTCAGACCTTTGAAGGGACGTTCTCATAAAAGAAATAGGCTTCTCATACCCTTCATTATTCTTTTAAAGCAACACCCTAGCAATAGTATCTTTAGATGCAAAAGAGAAAATCAAAAACTTCTTTGAATAATCAGGGCTTACTAGAACAGGCGCTTTGACAATAGAATCCTTTATTTCCTGAAAACCTTTTCTACCTTCATTTCCCCAAACAAACTTAACATCTTTCTCTAAGAGGGTTTGGATGGGTTTGGCAATCTCAGCATAATTTGGAATGAATCTTCTAAGAAAATTAATCTTTCCTAAGAAGGATTGAAGGGTTTTAATATTATGAGGCAAAGTAATCTTTTGAATAGCCTCAACTCTTTCAAGGTCAATCTTGATCACATCCTTTGAAATGATGTGACCAAGCAACTTCTCTTCAATCACTCCAAAACTAGATTTAACAAGATTTAAGGATATTCCATACTCTCTACACCTATCAAAAATTTGCCTTAGATGGCCTATATGGGAAATTCCATTTTTAGAAAAAACAGTTAAATCATCTTGATAGATCTCAATAAATTTCCCAATTAAACCCTTAAAGGCATAGTCCATAGCCCTTTGAAAAGTTGCTCCAGCGTTTGTTAATCCAAAAGGCATCCTTAAATATTTAAAAGTACCCCATGGTGTGGTGAATGTTGTCTTATGTCTATCCTCCTTCTTCACTAAGACTTGGTTGTATCCTGAAAATCCATCTAACAAAGACATTAACCCAGATCTTGTTACCCTTTGCCATAGTGTTTCCATATTAGGTAAATGGTAATTATCTTTTTTACAAGCTAAATTAAGATTTCGAAAATCTACACAGCCTGATTGATCCATTCTTCTTCCTTACAATAACCAAGTTTGAACACCATGTGGAATGCCTAGTGTGAGCAATAATACCAGCTTGAAGCATCTTTTGCAATTATTTTTGCACCAAGGAGGCTAACTTAGGATTGATTTGCCTAAGTTTCTGCCTAAAGGGTTTGGCATTTTCATCTTTAAGAGCGATAGTGTGTTCCATAACATCTTCCTTGTAACCTTTCAACTCATCATATGAAAAAGCCAAAACATCTCTATATTCATGAAGTAAATTTATCAAATTTTTCCTTTCTTTCTCTTTGCTACCCTTGCCTATTTTAATAATCTTTGGATCATAAGGGGTACCCATATTCACTTCAATGAATTCCCCTGAGTCAATCTTCTTATCATCTTTTCTCTTTGATGCATCATGTTTATCAAACACTTTCTCCAAAGCTACACGTTCCCTATGAGTGGGATTTGTCACCACATTACACTCATAATCACATCCTTCCTCTTTGTAGCCAGCCTTAAATTCATAAAATTCCTCCATGAACGAACCACTTGGCTTTGATCATTAAAGATTTGCCAATGCTCAAGATTATTAGGAACTGATGGCCTAAAGATAATCTCCATCTTAACTTTATCATCCATCAAGTTCTCTCCAAGCTGTAATGTAGATGCAGCAACAACCAGCTCATTAGCTTGTTTATTTCCTTCCCTAGGAATTGCTTGAAGGTCTTGTTAGTGTCAGTCAATTCAGCCTGTCATCAGTGATCAAATATGCTCTTACAAGGTGTTGTTAGGGTGTCAAGTCAAATTTTTGTCATTTCAGTGAGTCTTCAAATAAAAATTTGGTCATTGGTTATCATGTCTAGGTCACTGCTGCTCCCTTCAATTACCCATGGTCTTTATCACTCATCATGGTCATTGTCTTCTTCGAGGTATCATATCTTCATTTAAGTGTCTTGGGTCATGAAATGGTTAAATTCCTCATTTCAGGTCATGGTCTAGGGTTTCACTCCATGTGTCATTAGGATACCATATGTTTCCAAAAGCATGTCCATCATGTGATTAAGTAGATAAAGGGACTTAGCAGCTTAGGGAAAGAAAAATAAAAATAATGGTAATGTTTTATTTCAAATAAGACAATGTTACAATGCACTACCTCGCCTCATCATTCCTCATAGGGACATGTTTGATTCAAAATATGTTTCTGACAAAATGGAGACTAATTTTATAAAAGTGAAAGAGGTTTTTGTCCATTATAGTTCAAGGAACAAAAACCACCTTCAGTTTATGCACATGTGTTATGATTTGAAAGAAATGCCCCAAACACACTTGCTACGGGAGTGTTGCTTCATGATGTAGGAGCATGCGACTTGGAGGAAAAAATCTTCAAACTTATTCCAAAAACCAAAAAAAAATCTACAGGCAAAGGAGTGGAGTCCTTTAGCCATCAATTTCCATGCTTTTCTAGTTTAGGATAAGGATAGAATTTAAGAATAAGATCATGTTGTAATAATATCTTTATGGATAAGTTGTAGTGGAGGTTCTCGAGGGGGATGTCTCGCAAAACTGTTACTCATAATAACTAAGTTTTTGTGTTAGGAACTAGTTGCTAAAATGAACCAGTAGATATGTAATTGGCATGCTTTTGTAAAAGGATAAAGACCGAGTGGGCTTTATCTATTATTTTCTAAAGGAAATAACGGGACTTCTCTGTGTTGGTTGATCTCGGAGACATTGTGATCTTCGAAAGACTCTCTCTGTGCATCTGAATTTATGGTTCTCTGTTAACTGGTAATTATATGTGTATTTGGTTGCGGTCCTTTTCTTATGAACCTTGTTAATGGTGATTCGGCCCTGTTTTCTTGTTAATACTTGCTTTAAGCTTATTGGTGTGGTTTTTCCATATATCAGCACGCCTGTTTCCCTTATAAGCATTGTTGAGTTCCGCAAGCGGAAACTCTATTTTGCACAGGAAAAGCGTGAAAGACTTAGCCTGAATGAAGTTCTAGACTTGAAATCTTATTAAATCTGGGTCATACCCGTATGGGGTTCGAACCATTATCGCATCGCAGAATCACAGTGGAGCGAGAAGGACCTTTGGAACCGCCGAAGTCCGAAACTCTGATAGCTCAAACCCGAAATACTATAGAGCAGAGCGGATAAGTTGTCGGGTTCGCGAGGCTTATCGCATTGCAAGATCAGAGTGGGGTCATCTAGCAAAACAGTGGAGAAGACTCAGCTATCCAAACCTGAGGTGACTAAAGTGTATAAGAAGGGCCAAAGGCTTGTGTTTTCTTCTCACAGAGAGAAAAGGGGCCAAGCCTTCTTCATCGACAAAGCAGGAACCGACAGCAAAAGAGAAAGACACAGTTGAGCATGAGTTTGAACTGGTGGATTCAGAGGCTGAGGCTCAAACTTCAAACATGCGATAGACAAACAAGGATAAGGACTATCAAATCAAGGAGCTAGCAATCAATTTGGAAAGAGCAAAATATGTCATATCATTCCTTGAACAAAAAGACAATCAACTCAAAGCAAAGGAGTTGATCCTAGGAAAGGAAAAAGCCAAGTTATTGCAGCAAGTCGGCAGGTAAGAAGATCATGAAATCAAGCGAGCCTGAAGCATAAAAGGGGAGAGGAAAAAGGAAAATACCAAGAACAAGAGGCCTCAAGAAAGCTTTGCAAGAGGAACAAGAACAAATTTTGCTTAATGAGGATCTTGACATAGAAGATAGGATCGCCCTAGACGTTCATCAAGACAAGGAATATTGACTTAATAGGGTGAATGAACACTTGGAGAAGCTCCTTGAGAAGGCAAACAGAGACAATCAATTGCTCAGACACATGGCACATCACTATCAAGCTCAAAACATGATCGCCAATGTCAAGGTGAAACAACTTGAAAACAAGCTCAAGGAGGCCAAAAAAGACCAAAAGGATGAGGGAAACTTGGAGATTCTTGATGAAGCATCCATGAAGCTATAACAAACCTACTTTTACACCTTCCCTCCAATTTTGAGCAAATTCTGAGACTTTTGAGTTTTTTGAGAAATTTTGGTCTAAGTTTAGAAATTCAGCTGCTCCAGAAGCGTAGCGCCTTGGCGCTGCGCTTTTTCCTCAGGCCTCCATTTGAGGAAAGGTCTACATTTTTGGAAGGGTCTTGACATCCTCTAAAAACCGCTTTTTCCTCGGGCCTCCATTTGCGGAAAGGTCTACATTTTTGGAAAGGTCTTGACACCCTCTAAAAACCCATTTGTCTAGATTTTGCAGAGGTGGCTTAGTTTTGGATAAAAGTGCAAAAAGTGGCAAAAAACTAGTATTCTGGACCATTTTTTGACAGTTGTTGCGCTTCTAGGGCGACCTTGAGAGAATGGATTTTTGAAGGTCTTCCCATGCTCCAAATTCAGAAATTCAAACTGTTCTGGAAACTAGACTTGAAGGGCTAGTTGACCGTTCTCTCAGATTTGCATTTTGACCCCTGGAAGGCACCTCAAAATCAGCTCAAAGTCAGCGCTGCACTTCGGCACTTTCTGTGTTTTTATTTGCAAAATTTCACTATGTAAAATTTCTAGTTTATAGTCTGACTTGGTCAAAGTCAAGATTCTCTATGTAATGGCACAAGTTACGAGGCTAGGTGATGTAGGCATGAATAAATGTATATCATAGGTTGTTTTTGATGTTTATTAGGCCTCATAAAAGAAGCAAACTCCTAAACAAACTCTTCATGAGGTTTTTGAGTTGCACCTTCTCACTCTCACCTGTTGGTTGAGAGAATCTTGGAGTCAGTTCCTCCACCAAGGAATTCGAGTCCTGAAGGTGGGAAAGTGGTCTAGGAGAGTCTACAAGTACTATTTCACCTCAGGAGAAGAGGGTTGAACTTTTTGTGAAGGAGACTTGCACTGTAATCATCTTTTAGCTAATACAGATATAGTTTGCAGCGATTTTCAAGGAACTCTAGCCTAGTGAGTTCATGGTGCTTGTACTTCATTCTTTTTGTTTTCTCATGGTCTAAACATCTTTATCTACATTATATCTCTTCTTTCTATGAATGCCTTGTGATAAAATACTCAGAATTCTTGTTTTTCAGGCTCTGTTATCTGGTTTTCATAGTTATGTGTTTTGTCTTCCTAAGCTAATGAAATCATATTTATTTATGCTCATTAGTTTCTTCCTCACTATATCCTCTATACTGCACTGACAAATACTCAAATTATACCATGGCTTCTGATATCTAGCTCCTTCTTATGTTTTCTCTTGCATTCCCACAACCTAGACCTACTTGTGGGCCGTGGCTCCAAACAAGTTCAGCAAATCCTTAAAAAACCAAATTTTCACAAACAAACAAACAAATACACATATCTAGCCTAAGATACATTTTCTTTAAAGTCATATCATTGATAAGAGACTTAGAGAGATCCCTCTCATGCTTAGTAGGGCTAGCTACTGAGCTGAAGTGGTTTGAGGTTACCCTTGTCGATTTCCCTTTCAGCCTAGGAGATTGTAAGGACTAACAGGTCTAATGCATCAAAATATTCCATATTATCCCAAACAACATTTCGATACTAGCCCTACTAAGCTGAAGTGGTTTGAGGTTACCTTTGTTGATTTCCTTTTTAGCCTAGGATATTGTAAGGACTAACAGGTCTAATGCATCAAAATATTCCATATTATCCCAAACAACATTTCGTTACTTCTTTAATCTATCATTCTTGCATGCAAATTGATTCTTAGTTTGAAGAATGACTAGAGCAGAATCCCCCTTGATACTAAGCAACTTTATCCTCAATTCTTTTGCCAACTCAAGACCCAACAATAGGGCCTCATACTCGGCTACATTGTTGGTTGCATCGAATTCCAATCTATAGGCAAACTTGAATATGTGACCAAGAGGGGAGGTAAGGACAATTCCAACACCCTTACCATACCTAGAATGGGCACCATCAAAATTCATGTGCCAAACTCCATCTTTCTTACAATCCACCTCCTTCTCCTAAGGAGGAAAAGAATTAGCCAGGACAACATAGTTTCCCAAGTTATTAGATTCATACACAATTTCATTATGAGGCTCCTTGGGATTTTCTATATGAAACTTTTTCTCCAATTCCCTATCCAATCTAACCATGATGCCCTCACTATTAGGAATGGTAGCATAACTTAAATCCATTTGCAAACCACCCCCAATATCAGCTCCCCACTTTCTAGACAATAACATCTCCCAAGCATCAAGCACATCAATCAACACAATATCCATGGTGATCATAATGTCAGGATGTACAAATAAGTGGACTTGAAGATCTTTTATCAAACCACAAACTTCAATGATCTTTTAATCCATTGCACAAATGTTTTGGTAGGGTCTAGAAATCCTCAAATTTCACTGATTCATGACTTTCTTAGTCATGACACAAGATGATGCCCCAGAGTCAAACATACAATTGTGTAAAAGCATTCCATTGACCAACATAGTGATGAAAAAAGGTTGGTGGTCTCTGTTATCTCTACACATATCACTACTTTCCAGAGTGATAGGGGCATCCTCATATCTATCCTTATAAAAGTTAGACATTTCTTTTCCATTGGGAGCATCGATGGATTTCAACAATTTATATCTTTGGGAGGGAATCTTCATGATTTCAGTGACAGGAACTAAAATCTTAGCATTATTAATCCATCCTCCCAAGTCAATATTCAACTTCGATGTGGGTGGAGTGAAAGTCTTACTATGATTTCTTTCTTTATTCTTTCACCTTTCCTTATCCTTGGCTATCTCTAAAATCTGATTTGATGAAGACTTCTCTCCATATAACTCATTGATCCTATCCAAATCTTCAAAATTATTTATACTATAGGAGGATGGATAATTTTTTTTTAACTTCTGACTACTCTCCATAACTCCCATCCAATTTTCCAAGGACAAATGATTCTCCTTTCCAACTACATTGATTTGCTCACTTGTTCCCACCATCTCTCCTTCTATGATCCTTCTTGCATAAGGAAAAATGAGTTCATCATGTATGTCATCACAAGGTCTACAATAAGGCACGTAATCATCAACTAAGTTTGTGGATTCAAGTGGATTAGGTGGCCTGTGGTCATTGGGAGGTCCTCTCTTTTGCCATCTATCATTTCCTCTATTTGGGAATCTCCCACCTTGGTTTCTTTCCATGGACACTAATTGATTTTGGATAGCATTCATTTGACTAGTGTGATTTGCCTCCATACTCTTGATGAGTTGGGTTAACTCCTTAATAGGACCATGCGCAATCTATTCTTTGGCCTTGCTTTTGGAATCATTTGGTTTCGATGGCCCTCTAGTGAAACTAGGAAGTTCAGAATTTCTTGATTGCTTTCTAGCCTTTTCCATTTTTAAGGCTTCAATTTGAGCTACACCTAAATTTACAGGCTCCTTCCTCCTCAACTCATAGGTAGTGTCAACACCAAAAGCATCCAGATATGAGCATAAAAGAAATTCATCAAAAAGTTTAACAGTTGCAGGCATGCTTTTTACTAATCCATTGAATCTCTTGTTAAACTCTTCCATGGTTTCGTTCTCATTTTTCTTCATATTGCAAATGATGTTGATCAAATGCCTATTTTCCTTCTTCTCTCCAAACTTATCTAAAAATGCAGTTAGAATGACTTGTAAAGAGTTATATGAGTTAGCAGGTTGCTCAGTTAGGCAATCAAGAGCATCCTCTTCTAAAGTTAAAACAAAAAGGCTCATCTTCACATCCTCATAAATAGCAGTGTTACACCATTTAAAGATACAAATATTAACGTTTTTCACATGTGATGTAGCACTAATGCCATTGTTACCTTGAAAGGAAGGCAACTTTTCAATAGCCTTGTCAGGGATATTGTGAGGATAGCCATTTATGTTAGTGAATTCACAAGGAGAAAAAAAATCATTCATGATGTTAGGCTCTACTTGTTCTTGAAAAAGAAAATGAATATCAGAAATAGCCTCTTGCCCAAGACTAGCAAGAGCTCTACTATGAGATTCTATTCAACCTCTCTCTAAAAACCCTTTCAGGATTAGGAGAGGGGCTAACTAGACCACTTGAATTTCTCCTAGTAGAGGCTCTTGCAAAATTTGGATTGAGAGCAGTGGACACTTGAGCAAGAATCTAAATCTAAAGCTCAAAAAATGCTAAAACCAAAACGTTAGTCTATTTCCTAGGTACAAGAAAGCTTGTCCCCAACAACAGCGCCAAAAAATGTTGACCTTGCCGCCTACACCTACCTACAAGTTAGTGCAAAAAGCCTTCAACCCCTCAAGGTGTGGTTGGTGGCAGGGAACTTAGAGAAAGGGCTGTCAAAATAATTCCGACTCTCTCCGTTTGAGCTATCTCCTAGGTTAGCTAAGGGGGGTGGCCCCTAATGAAAAGTTAAGTTAAAAAGATGTGAGTTTCTAAGAGAATTGTTAGAGTTAAATAGATTATTTCTTCAAGATTTATAAGCAAAAACTGATATGAGCAATAACCATCAATACATAAGATAAGCATGAAATACATAAACAACCAGTGCCTTCAAAGTATTTGCTCTTTAAGAAATAAAATTGTATTTGCTTAAAATAAAGCGAAAGGCTTTCAAATGGAAAGCCAAAGTAATCTTGAAAAGTGAAACAATAAACTGTTAGCACAAGATATTATAAATGCTTTTAAGATGAATAAGTTTACAAATCAAAGCATGGAAACTATCTTGCTCAAAAGGATACAAAAAGAACTCAAATGTTAGACCGAGATGCAATTAAGTTTGCAACCCAAAATAATAGTACTTGAAAGTGAAATCAACCATTCATGACAATATGCATTTAAACCAAAAGATAAGCCAATTTCCAAGTACACGAAAATTAAACTTGTTGCAATATTAAAAGAGATTACAATGTTTGCATCCAAAGTTCCTCTTGAAATAAGATTTGCATGTGAGACTTTAAACCATCAAGATAACAAGAAATTTAAGAACTATGCAAACAAAGCAAATGTGATGGAATGCTGTTCTCGGTTCATTTTATTAATTAGTGCTAAGGCAAAGTTACAATTGAATTTTAGTCCGCAGACCTCATCCTCACCCAAATATTTGGATCTCACAATGAAGAGTCAATAGAGGTAGAGGGTCCCTAAAAGTTTATTCAACCAACTTAAGTTGGAGGTAAGTTTTAGTGATGCTTGGGGCATGTAAATATATTAACTAAACAATGAGAATTATCTTCTACTTGAAATATACTTGCTCTAGAAGAAATAAAATGTTACTTTATGGAGATAATTTGTTCAAATACTTGATGCATGTAAAATGTGTTTAATGGTAAAGCATAAGCAAACTTGGAACTATGTTCAAGCCAAATAAGATCAAGTAAAAAGTGTTTTCATGCAAAAAATCTGAATTTGTTATGGATTTAAAACATGTCATAAATTAAATTAAAGTGCAAGCAAAATGAGAGTGATGCATGTTGTGTTAATTTCTCAATTATATGATATGCATGCAAAATGAAATAAACCAACAAAGTCAAACCGCCAAGCCTCTCCAAAAAGTGGAGAGATATGGATACCAATGGTTAAAATCCACGCTCCCAAAATCAGAAATTTTGTTAGTTGTTACAAGAAGGAAAAACAGTGAAGTCTTCTCTAAAATCCAAGGAAAGTATTAACAAATTGACATCAAACCGTAGACCTTTCCTTGCTGAAAATTTCTGCAATTTGAGGCCCACAAAAGCTCAACAAAATGCAGATTTTTTTTTTGAAGAAGAGAAGATAAGCCTCCTCTATGGTCACGACCGAGAGAGAGAAAGAGATGGCCAAAATGAACTCGGCCTCCCTCAGGAAGTACACAGCCTTATCCAAGATGAATTCGGCCTAAATGTGGAAGTAATCACTAAAACTGAGCCCCAAGGTCCTACATGCAAACTTGTAAGTAATTTTCCGATGATGAATCTCGCAAGTAACTGCAAGAGAACATGTTAGAAACAATCTACAACAATGAATGTTAGCTCAAGATAACTACAAAGTATGTTACAAAATTAATCTACAAGAGGCTAGGTCAAAGAGTATGAGCAAGCTCTCCTCTTTGACTAGCCATGACTTAGCTCTTTGAAATAGCCAGATATTGATAAATGAAGTACAATATGTAAAAATAAATTTTTCCAAGTTTGATTTTTTGATGCAAGAAATAAAAGCCTTAAGAAACTTGAAAGAATCTTTGCAAGACACAAATAAGATATAGAGGAGACTTTGAAATTCAAAGCATGCGGGTTTTCCTTCAATATTTTTCAAAAATGGGTTGATTCCTCTGAGAATTTCCCCTCACGCTTGAAAAGCTTGACCAAATAATGATTCCTCTACAAAACTTCACCACAAATTACTAAATCGACATGAAATTAAATAAGTGCAGTGGAAATAATTCCTAAAGATGCATCTATTATCCACTAGAAGATTTCTTTTCCTAAAACAAATAATTAATTTTTATGCTAATGTGAGATAGTTGCATACTAACATAACTTGAAACAAGCATGAAAGAAATAATGACATGAGGAAATAAATAAAAGCATAAGAACAAGTCAAGAATTTACCACACATGCAAGGAGAAGAACAGCATTACACTTTACCTCAAAGACTATTGTACTATATTGCAAGTAGTGAATACAATCCCACAGAGTCGCCTCAAACACAATAACTCGTATTACATGATACAATATGAGAGCATATAGCCTCATTATATAGAGAGTTGGGAGCAAATCGCAAGGAAGAATGCATATGAGAACTTAACTTGGAGCAAATACCAGGGAAAGATAAGTCAAGTTCGATGTGGAGAAGATAGAGACACCATAGCAAAATCGAATTTCATATGTGCACATCGTGGGAAATCGAATTCCCTATATGGAATAGTAAATTCATCCATGAGTGAATCCAATTACTATGATAACTCTAGTCAACAAATGCAAACTCGAACTAAGTGATGCCACATATATAGATGATCCCAAGATAGCTTTGCATAGGTCCCCAGGAACTGCGTGATTCCTCCATGTGCAACTCGTAGTCTGGCCAAGTGAAACTCGTAATTCTCAGGAGTGGAGTGCTAAGAATAGAAGAACCTAAGATAACTGTGAGATGAGACCCCACCTAATCTTCAACCCAAATATACCATAGGATATTCCTTCAATGCATGAGCTTCCCTAATAAATTCGATTTTCCACGTGCAACTGCTGCTTTATCTCTGGGAAATTCGATTTTATGAAATAATGGTATATTTGTGATGCAGTGTGTTCAGTCATCTTCCAAATGTTTGTTAACTCAACTCTTTAGTTGAGGATAATTTCCAAGTTATTTCCACATCATTTTGTCACATGGAATAATTTATTTATTTCTATTTTATTTAATTCTAGCCTAATTAAAAGCCACAATTTCCACTAAACCTAGGAAATGTGGGTTGTGAGAGTCCAAAACACATTTTAACCCCTCAAAGTGTGTCATAGTAGAAATTTTAAGGTGAGAGGTGAGATTTTTATTACTCTTACCCCATACAACTTCACTAGACTACACTTATTCCAATTTAAATACAATTTTATTTGCAATTTTTGGCCTGTGAGAATTCTAAAAATTTTAAAAATGACTACCGAGACTTAACCAAATTCCATGAATTTTTTTGTGTAATCTAGTATGGTAATATACATCGACTCTAGACACTAAGATGTGTTAGGAGCTCAACCTTCAAACCATCACCCCGACTTTGGGGTACAAAGTGAGTGAAAAAACTTAGAAAATTACCTGCCTCCGAAAAAGAAGGGATAATTAACTAGATAAAAAAACACTCAAAGGTGTACTTGTTTGCTGATTGAGTCCCAACATCTTAAGCTTGTTACAGACTCAAAACTCATCATTAATAGTATCACTTATTACAATTCCTCGTAGGATGTGGAATCTGGTTACAAGAAAGATGATGAGAAGATAGAAGTAGAGTTAAAAAACTCTGTTTACTGATGATATCTGATGGTTCAAGTGTCCTCTGGATCATCCTTGGGCACGGAGTCTTTCATATAATCATCAGGTGTCATCGCAATGATCAACAGGAACCTCGGGGAGGATTTGGAGGGGAGATACCCTCATCAGAGAGCATAGTGATGTGATGGTGGAGGTGATGATACAAGTCGGGTGTAGGACGACGCATATGGACACAACTTTAGGCCATCACAACCATGGATGGGTAGGAGCATCTAGCGTGGAGCAGTGGTCTGTAGATGGGCATGGAGACGCATGGGGGTGTGTCGTAGTATGTTGGACTGCATTGTGGAGTGGGAGTGCCCCCACATCGCATTGAGTACATGCGCGGAGTGACAAGTGCAGTGACACAGGACGGTACAGGATGGTGTAGCCGTAGCTGAGAGTGTCTAGTGGTTATCAGGACAGGTTGCGGCATACAGTGGCATGTCGAGGAGTGCGACCATACTGGGTGGTATGCAATGGCAGATGATGCGGCACAGCAGGCGCTTGGAGCGTTGCCTCCCAATAGACTTATGGACAGGGGCACTACGTGTTCCATTGGATGCAACCCACCTAGGATCGATGAGGACACTGTTGAGCATCTGGGGACACCATACTTAGTGGAGACAGGACTTCGAGGGAGTTATCAGCAGATTTGAGACAGAGAGGGGGTCGACTGTAGGATTACTCTTGAGCATTTCGACGGACTCTTGATCATAACCCATCCACCTCCGGTGTTGTTTACAGTTACATTGTTTGTTTGTTGCCCCTTGACACTCTCCACTCAGGGAACAAGGCTTGGGGGACTCACCCTAAGAAGTGGATGAGACACCTCGTGTCATGAGTTGGGAGGAGACTCTCTAGTTGAGACACTTGGTACATGCATGAGTTGACGAATTCATGCTTAGGGATGGTATGGTTGATTGTCGAGGTAGCATATGTTCCATCACTAGGCTTACACTTGGGCAGGTGACCGAGAGGGAGTTACATGGTGCTTTTGCAGTTGGAAAACTCAAGGCGTTAGGTGAGCATGAGGTGCGGAGTACGGTAGTCCTTGTTGGCAGGATGACGCCTAGGCTTCCAGCAGTACCCGAGCCCATCATCAGGAGCTGAGATAACAGATCTTGCTATGTGATTTGGCAAGCACAAAGCAGCTGAATATTCACGAGACAAGTTCTTGATGCTCGGTGTCTACCTATTGGATACCTATAGGAGACAGAGACAGGGCACAGAGGGGTCCCAACAACTAGTAGCATAACACAGTAGCAAACAAATAGGATTTGGGCTTGTAGACCTCTAGTATGGTTATGGGATCCAGTGATCCAGTGGATTGATGGGATACTCCACTCCTCAGTGAGCTTGGTTAGGCAAATTGATTCATTCACAGGAAGACACATGGGGAGTCACCAAAGCCCTCACCATAGGGCGAGGCAAATTGTTGCTCAAGATTGGGGCCAACCATGGGGCGATAGGTGCTGGCATTATTGGGTGCTTTGGCAGGTTGGGCCTAACCTCGATCATCGCATAGATTATGGCCGAGAGTTATGCAAGAGGAGGTTATGGTACAAGTGTGCTAGATAATTAGTGATTACCAGAGTGTCACAAGGTCAATAGGATAGTTTCTTGCTAGGCTGGGCAAGGGGCCCTAGCATCACAGTACTTAGCGGTTCAACTACCCATAGGGGTGAGCTGGTCTCTATAGGAGAGGATCATCCAGCTTTTCCACTGGGTTTCCATGATTTGCTGATGGCGTGGGAGACTTCATCAACATCACAGGATGGCCAGCAAGAGTATTTCAGGAGGAGCTCATACCGAAGAGGCTTCCTTTGCATGGGGATTGAGTTGTATCTTCAAGGGCTCACAATCAGAGTGCATGGGGTGGACTATTCTGTAGGACAACTTCATGAGGATTTGGACGAAGTTTTACATCGTCGGGATGCTCTACTTATTGGCAGTAGATAGAGGGGTTAACGCCCCTATTTGGCAAGATAGTGAGTGGAGCAAGGGGTGCTCCACGTTAATCAGGATGGCTTGGGATCCTTGTATCGAGGGACTCCTTCACTATAGGATAGTACAACGATCAGGGATGATCCAATGGCATATTTGGGACCTTGGTGAAGTTTGCAGCGACAGTGGGGATCCACCGTCAAAGAGGGCACTTGTTCAGGCACTGCTTGAGGACAAGCAATTTTTGGTGCATTAGAGGAGCTTGCCGGATGAGGATGCTACTTGGGAGGGCAAGCACATACTTGAGCATCCAACACTGAAGTTGCTTATGGACAAACAACATTTGGGAGGGGAGGATTGTCATGTCCCTTCCTAAATTAATTTGGAACAAGACTAGTTATTGCATTTTGGGGCCAATTTTGGAGATAGTGGGGCCCATTTTATTTGATTAGGAGATTAGACTTAGGAGAAGTTATTTTGTTATGGTTAAGTTCTACATGGGGGCCACCCACACTAGGGAATACACAGTCCTTATTTCGAATTGCTTGGAGGGGAAAAGTTGATGGTTAAGTGAGGGCCCACGATGGAGGGAAAAATTAGAGGGAAAAGTGCTCCATGAAATCTATATAAGGAAGGCAACTCTCCTTATTTCATTATCTTTTGGCATATCGATTTCTCTTTAGTTGCTCGAGCTGCTTAACCGAGTCAGTTGTTGTTCAACACGAGTTCATCAAGCAAAGAGCTCACCCTTTCTTCGGGAGACTTTGAGTGCCACCTTAGGAAAGTTTTTCTTCATTCTTCTAGAGGAGGGATTTCGTTGCGATTTCCAGCAGTCGGATTCATCTTCTGGTGGTGCGTATTACTGGAGGATGCAGTGAAGAGGAGGCCGAGTTTGCTTGTGGTGGTTTTCCGTGGAGTTTGGTTGGGAGATTTTCTAGAGAGGAGGCCTAGGAGATTTGTTATCATCTTGTAGAGTTTGGGAGATGGAGAGTGCTTCTTTGCAGTGTGATTTTCACATTTCCTGGGCCAGCGCAAAGGCAGCACTTGGTGCACAAGTGGGAGGTAAAGTATCAGCCTTTGAGGCTAAACTTTTTTGAGGAAGTTAAGGGAAGCATTTGTGGAGGAGATTGGTTCATTTTTAGAGCTTGGGAGGAGGATTTCGTCAGTGTCCCTTGTAGGCCGTATCCTTGAGCAGTTTGGAGGGCGTGGGGCATATTGGAAGTCAATTTTGGAAGGTCAAAATCCGGCCAAATCATTTCTGGGCTTTTTTGGGTTTTGTGAGAGGAGTATGTGTTTAAAATTTCAGAATTTTTCGGATGATATTCGTGTATGAAATCCTCATTCTTATAACAAGGCGAATTGCAAGTAGCTGAGGAATTTGCACCATTTTATGGGTTCGACTTTGGTTTGGAGATAGGCCAAACCCTTTCTGGGTTTTTGACAAGGATGTCAGAAATAAATTTGCTGAATTTTCTGAGCACCGGTGGTGAGGTTTTCAGCCATATCTTTGCAATAGACAATGCAGATTTGCTAGGGCAGCGCAGAGCAATAGTTGGATGGTTTCTGGGTTATCATGGCTTCACCTGGGCATTGCTCCACTTGCCAAAAAAGGAAAGCCCAGGTGTATTGCTTCCATATATTTGTACTCTTGCACCAGTTGTAATAAAATGGCTCATGGGTGTTTACTTAATTGTTTAAAATTTTCTGTGGTATAAATTTGCTATTTGCTTGCACATCATTGTCTTTCCTATTTTGGAATACTACATTGACTAAATCTTGTGTCTCTATTGTTCTTGGTCGTCTTATAATGTGCATACGGTTTACTGTCCTATCTACAATTGCTTATTGTCATTGGATAATTGAAATTGAACTAGATAATTGATTGCTATTGGAAGAAGAATTGTTGTAAGTGATTGTTACAACATAAAACAATGAAAAATTAACATGATTTTAGAGCTAAGGTGAAGACAAGCCCAAGGATACAAGAAAAATTGTCCCTTTGAAAAAATCTTATTTGAAATCAAATGGCTTTTAATGACGTCCACGAGACCTCACGGTCTAAGGGATGAATCGGTTGAAGAAACACATTTGATTTTGTCAAGATGTCTATCTCATACTTCAAGATTGAAGAGAAGTTGAATGACTCATCTAACTATGCTATCTGGACAACCAAGTTGGAGGTGGCTTTGGATGAAAATTACATCTTGGAATATTTTGAAGGAAATATACTTGAGCCCCTCGAGAATGCTCCTACTGCTTTCAAAGCCAAGTAGAAGAAAGGTGAGGTCAAAGCTAAGAAAATTATTCTTGATTCATTGAGAGACCGTTTGATCATTTATATTTCAAGGCTAAAAAAGTCCAAGGAGATGTTTGATAAGCTGGTTGGGATGTATGAAGTCAACAACTTGAGCCACATTCTTTCTTTGAAGAATCAATTCAAGGATATTAAGATCAACAACGGACAGACTGTGCAGTCATACTTCATGAGGATGTCCCAACTCAAGGATCAATTGTTGTCTGCTAGAGAAGTTACATTTGATAGAGAGTTGATACTCATTGCACTTGGAGGTCTTCCTCCAATTTGGGAGACATTTATCACTACTATAAGCAACAATGACAAGTTCCCTTCATTTGATGAACTAGTAGACAAGTGCACTCAAGAGGAGACCAAGATGATTTCTAAAGGGAGAATTCAAAAGCATGAAGCAGGAGAACCCTTTGCATTTGCTACTCAAGACAAGAAGAGGAAACAAAGAAGAGGTCCATCAAATTCAAGAAAGTCGACACCAAAGGATTCCACTATAAGAGTGAAAAGGGACAGGGACTTGTTGTTGGAGAATGTAGTAGGGAAGCTATTAGGGGCCTGTGCAGAGCCTCAAGAGGGCAGTTTGATTTAGCTGAGAAGGAGGAGGATTCATGTAAAGCCCATTTTTTCTGATACCAAAATTTAATGATCTAACCAAAATTAAATCATTTAACAATTGCAATTTAAACATGAATTTATCAATTTGATTCACAGATACCTACCTAGCTTCTGTGCTTGAAGTCGATCCCATGTTGTAGCACCAACTTTGCTCCCGTTACCAAAATGACCAAAACCTCCCTACCAAATTGGGCACAATCTCGGTACCCAGCTCTGAAGTACTTCAAAATGGAAGCACTCTGCCCACATGCCCAAAACTTCAAGGATAATTGAGCTCAAATTTCCTTTTTAAAACTCTGTCTGAATTTTCCACCGTCTCTGTAAATCTCCCCAAACTCCTCTTTTTTCCGTCTCATTCCCTTCTCTTATAACGATGAGCTGCCCCCCTTCTCCAAGTTTCCTCCCCACTGCCTCCTTATTAAATCCTCTGCCCTCTCCATCCGCCGCCTATCAAGAGGATAAGGGTCTTTATGATAACCAGGCAGTGGTTCATCTGTAATAACAACAAGTTTACAAATCTGTTTGTTTTTTTTTTTGAAACATGAGCTGATAATATCTGCTGCCTTCCAAATATCAAAAGGTGTAGCAAGTAATATTTCTTTTTTTGCTTGGTTTTGTATGATATATACTTTATTTTATTTTATAAAGTACATTGTCATTGGTATTGTATATATATTGCTTCTTTTTTTTATTTTACAAAATTATACTTTCATTTCATTTCGTTTTAGACATGACATATTTTACTTTTGTATTTTATATGATTATATTTTTAGTTCATTTTATACAAATTATATTTTCATTTTGTTTTGTATAGTATATTGCATTAAGATTTTATTTTGTATAATCTCATATAGTTACCAATGATGATGGCGGTACACACATAAATACCTTACTCAATAGATATATTATTTTTTACGAATTTAGGTATTTATTAATTCATTTATCCTATACTTGGACATTCTTTGTAAATTAATATGTATACTAATGTAGTGCATGCATATGTAGCTAGCATATGCATGCCTTGCATGTATGCTAATAATCACATTTTGTTTGTAATTGTAGATGGGCCATTACAATTCAATTGCCGAACTTTGGGATAATTTTCCAGAGGGTCGGAGGATTTTTTCTAGAGCAGCCACAGTCAATCAGAGGCAGATTCATGGCAAGATTGGGCTGAGTGTGTGAGTCACTGTGCAAGGGTGATGTAGAAGCTACGCACAAGGTCTGAGTTTGCCAATTCGAGTGGCCAGACTGAGCCAAAATTGCTTGTGGATGAGGGTAAATTCGTTCAATTGATTTTGCTAGTATTTCTCTCAGAGAGGATTGCTAGTTTAGCCTCCATTTTATTGTACTCATAATTTTGTTGCTGCATAATAATAAAACCCTCATTTGTTGCACCAGTTTTCCCACATTGAATTTTTCCAAGGATTACTGTCCAAAAATAACGGTGTCGATTTGTGTGTAATTGCTATAATTTCTCAGTTTTGCATATTTTATTTCTAGAACGTATTTTTTATTTGTGAAGAAACTAAAGTGTGAATTATTCATTGTTTTTTGTAGCAAATAAATTTCTTAATAATTAAACAGTTAGAAGAATAATTTCCATTTGCTGTATTTCAAGGAATTTTCACATGCAGGAGGTGTGTAGCATTACTGAACTTTTGGTAAAGGTTCTTCGATTAGTTGATGGAGACAAGCCTACAATGGACTACTTGTATGAGGCCACGGATAGGGCCAAAGAATCCATTCACAACTATTTTGATGGTAAGGGGGATGAGGGGTTTGAGAAACAACTCATATGGGCAATGATTGATGAGAAATGTAACAATACACACCATTGTCCCATTCATGCTAGATGGATCTACCTTAACCCTATATTTTCTTACTCTTGTGGTTTCATATTTGATGCTAAGGTCATGGATAGATGCTTCACTTGTGTTCAGAAAATGGTGTCATCTCTAGCAGAATGTGCATAAATCTCTAAAGAACTGCATATATACAGGATGGCAGGTGGCACATTTAGCTTTGACATGACTATCCATGATAAGAAAACCCGAATTCCAGGTAAGCTTTAGTTTGTTTCAAATTTCAAATTTCATTGTCTCTTCATTCTTTGCTTCAACTTTCAAATGTTAACTTTACATTGCTTTATGTTGTTTCAATTACTTTAGCCCAATTCGATTATTCAATAATCAATCTTTTAATAGCAATTAATTCTTTTCATCAATCAATAGTAACTAAAGATAGAACAATAATGCTAGGACAATAAGAAACAATCAATCACATCAACAAGAGACACAAATTTGGTCAAAGACTAGGGAAAAACCCCACAAGGGAGAAAACCCTTTGAAATTCTTCTTCTATTAGATTGTCATAAAATGTTCAACAGAGAGTACAATGAGCCAATACAAAACTATCCATCAAAATTCCACCAAACAATATTAAAAAATATGATCCCAACAACAATATTGATCAGAGTTAGCTTTCCCAATTTGTGGTCAACTCAGTCAGCTGTAAAAATGAAACCCTAAGTCCCAACCGCATGGAGGGAGGGTCATGCGTGCAGTTGAAGCTTTCCAACCCCACGAATAGGTCTGCATGTGTGTGGTTGTAGCCTAAAATTACTTGTGTCAATCCTGTGGCTCGAACCCAGAAACTCTAATCACACATGCAAGCTTCAAACCCTTCAATTTTGGACCTATACGAACCAAATTCCACGATCCCACTTCAGACTTGTACAAACCAAACCAAAGAGGAGAGAAGAAGAAGATGCTTGATATTGATGTCCAAATGAGGGTCAATTGACCTGTATTTATAGGCTTCCAAGGATGTCCAATTTACTTACAGTCGACCTAATCAAATGTGACATTGTGGGCTTCACTTCAAAAAATACACTTTCCCTTGTCCAAATCCAGTGCTTCAAATGTCAAAATTGGTCCTCTCAGAAAGAGGAATCTAGTCCCATGATTGGAATTTGTCACCGAGCTGCCAAATTACCACAAATTTCATTTTTTTCTTATGTTTCTCTTATTTGTTGTAGATGCGTGATGGAGAAGCTATTGTGGCAGGGTACCCAATCTCCAAAAGCTTGCCATTCAAATGTTCAACCAAACATGTAGGTCTTCTGAATGCGAACGCAACTGGAGTGTATTTGAAAAAATACACACCAAGAAGCACAACAGGTTAAAAAATTTCGAATTAATTTTTTGAATTCATTAAATAATAAAAAATATAATTTATTATTTTATAGTTATTAATATATAATATATGACCCTCATACAAGTTGGAATCTCAGTGCCTTAATGACATGGTTACGTCTACTACAATCTTTGATTGTGGGTGAGGCAACTTGAGAGGACACCTGGCGTGGAGGCCATCTCATTGGATGAGATTGACACCATTTCTGCATGGAGGGTTGAGGCTGAGAAGCCTATCATGGAATCGACCCCTAATTGGTTAGAGGAGGAGGTAGTGGAGGGGTGTTAAAATTGGCAACTAGGACCAAATTCCACCTTAGGACAACTCATATGATGGAGATGATTATTGCATTGGATTCCTTTTTTTGAGAGGTCCAATTTTGATTTAAAGATCATCTCATTCTGACAAGCAGAAGTGGAATTTTGAATTTATTCTCTCTCATGCACAAATTATCAAGGTCGGCCTCAGTCAAATATAGCCCAATAGATGTGTTTTCACACCTTCAACGAACTGTATAAATAGGAGTGACCTCTCTCCTCATTTGGACATCACTCATCACATCACACCTCTCTCTTTTCTTGATTGTTTCGTATAGCTTGAAGAAAACCTCTCTTCTTTGCATGTGTAGTAGGAGGCTGAATTCTTCTGGGACATAACAAGCCGAATTTCAGGAAAATAGACCAACATTGACTAGGGCTCATTTGACCTCTGTTGACTTTGGTTTTCAAGGCAAAATTTCGATCTTTGAAGGCCGCATTTATTGGCATAGAAATCGAGGAGTTTGGGACAATTTGACGAGTGTTGATTTCAGATTTGACTGCAAAAATTACAACAATGTTTCTCTCTCCTTTTACTGGGTTTGACCAAACTGTTTTGGCCTGACTTTGACTCTCCTTGAAGGCTAAATTGGACTGCTATTGACCAAGCTAGTTGGAGGACATTTTGGTGCTGCTTTCACCAGCGTTGACTTTCTGGTTAGGGTTGGATTTGACTATTGTTGACTGTTGATTTTGACAGGGTTGTTTTGGGAAAGTAAATTTGATATTCATACTCTCTCTCTTTGTTTAACTATTGAATAATGATAATAAGATTTGATGAAAGGGTTTTCCCAATATTGGGGTTTTTCACTAGCATCCGCCAAATTTTGTGTCCTCTTGTCTTGGCTTGTCTTCTACAAATGTTTTTATGTTCTATCTGCATTTGCTATCAATGTGTTTAAGTTAATGTGATTGCTACTGGATATAATTGGAAATTGTCATTAGGTTGATAAGGAACATTGAAGTAAATTGTGCTCAAGCATAAAACATACCATTGTTATCTAAAATTAACATGGTATCAAAGCTCAGGTGAAGACAAAGCCCAATCAAGAGTGAGGAAAAGCAATCACTAAGGAAAGTTGTTGGACAGGAACTGGGAACTAGTCCCAATGATGACTACATCCTACCTCAAATCCAAGGACAAGCTTGAAGCTAAATCTCACTATCATGCATGGAAGATGTCTCTAGATTTGACATTGGAAGAAAATGATGACATGGACTATGTCAAAGGAAGAGTAATGGAGCCTCGTTCAAATACATCTGCAGCTGCACAAACAAAGTACAAGAAAGGTGAGGTTAAATCTAAGAAAATTATTGTTGATTCTATTCACAAGCCTTTGGTTGCCTATATTTCTGATTTGGAAACCTCTAAGGAGATGTATGACAAGCTTCTTGGGATGTTCAAAGTAAATAATGCAAATCAAGTTCTCTTTCTCAAGAACAAGTTGAAAGACATCAAGATGGATAGAGGAGAATCCATTTAATCCTACTTCATGAGGATTACCGAGATCAAGAATGATCTCCTATCTATTGAAGAAGTCATCAGTGACAGGGACCTCACTCTTATTGCATTTGGAGGCCTTACAAGAGAATGGGATGTGTTCAACACTACCATCCCTAACAATGACAGGATTCTAGGATTTGATGAATTATTGGCTAGATGCACTCAAGAAGAAATAAGGATGATGGAAAGAGACAAGCCCTCCAATGGAAACAATCCTACCGCCTTCTCCGCTCATGCTAAGAGGAAGAACAATGTTGGTCCAAGAAGACGAGGTGAAGGGTTCAAACCGGGATTCAAAGAAGGAAGAAAAGAAAGATGCTTCAATTGTAACAAGTTTGGCCACTTCGCTAAAGAGTGTCCTCATAAGATGGATACTCCAAGAGATGATGACAACCATAACAACTTCAAGGGAAATGGAAATCAAAGGAACAACAGGTTCAACAACGAAGGAAAGAGGAATGCCCCCGTTGTTGGAAATTGAAATGTTCATCATCCCAAGAAGTCGAGAAACTCCAAGTATGAAGTTAATGTTGGTGAAAAGCAAAAATAATTTTATCTCACTTTTGCCCTCACCACCGCCTCTCCTCTGGATACATTAGATCATTGGTTGATTGATAGTGGAGCCTCAAGGTACTTCACTGGGTACAAAGAGGCTCTTTCAAACTTGATTGAAAAGAAGATGAATATAGAGATTATACTTGGGGATAATGCCACTTATCTTGTAAAAGGAATTGAGACTGTTATTCTTCACTTAAATCAAGGTCAAACCCTTCATTCACAAGAAGTGTTGTATGTACCTTATCTGAAGAAGAACGTGGTCTCTATTTCTGCGATGGAAGATAAAGGCTTCAAGGTGACATTCATTGATGGGAAGGTCGTGTTTGGCAAAGCAACCCAAGAGATGCATTCACTCTTGGATTTAGGGTTGAAGGTCCCTATCAGGTTGGAGGAAGTCTATTGGGAGCAATGACTTGTGATACTTCTCTTCAATCCAAATTATGGCACCGAAGATTTGCTCACCTTAATTTCCAAGCCTTACCTGATGTACGGAAGATGGTCACAGGTATGCCCGAATTTAACTTAGATCATGAAGGTGTTTGTCAGGGTTGTGAAGTTGGAAAACATACAAGGAGACCATCCCCTCAAGTGAAACTCAAACTACCGATACTCTTCAATTGGTTCATTCTGATCTATCATGTATGTTACCCGTGACATCTTTGAGTGGATATTTGTACTATGCTATTTTTGTGGATGACTTCTCTCCCAAAACATAGATCTATTTCTTAAAGAAGAAAGATGAGGTGTTCAAATGTTTCCGCTCTTTCAAAGCCTTGGTTGAGAATCAATCAAGGAAGAAGATCAAAATATTGAGGACCGATAATGGGACCAAATGAGTCAAATGAATTCAATGACTATTATAGATAAGCTAGCATTAAGAGGGAGACCGCTACTGCATATACTCCTAAACAAAATGGTGTTGCTGAAAGGAAGAATCGAACTATCGTAGAAGCCACTTGTGCCATGCTTCATGACCAAGGTCTATCGAAGTTCTTATGGGGAGAAGTTGTCAACACCGTTGTGTATGCTCAAAACAGATGCCCACATCAAGCATTGGACTTCAAGACACCCGAAGAAGTATTCACCGGTAAGAAACCTGATGTTTCTCATTTTAGAATTTTTGGTTGTCCCATACATTTTCATGTGCAGAAGGAGAAAAGAAACAAACTAGATGCATTTGGGAAGAAAGGAATGTTTGTGAGCTAGAGTGAAACTTCAAATGTATATAGAATCTATGTGCCTGGTCAAAGGGAAGTGGAGATAAGCCATGATGTCACTTTCGATGAAGATTCTACCCTTAGGAAAGTCCGAGATCTTCTTATCCCTAGGAAGGACAATAATGATGATGATCCAGGAAAGAAGGATGAACCTCTGTCTGATGACCCGATGCCCGATGCGGAAGATCTGATGGATCCCATTGATCCACCTCCTAGTGACCTCTGTACTTCAAGAAAAAGACCTGTGTGGCTCAAAGATACTCTTCAAGATGTTGAGAAACATATTGCACTGAGGGGGAAATTTCACGAAAGCAAGAAGCCGAATAGGGACCAAGGGTACTTAGCTTCCATGAGTACCATTGTACAATCTAAGCCTTGTACATTCGAAGAATCCATGAAACACCAAGTTTGGACGGATGCGATGAATGAGGAGTATGAGTCGATCATGAAGAATGATGTCTGTGATGTGCTTCCTAGACCCAAGGACAAGTCAGTGGTCACTTCAAAATGGCTCTACAAGATCAAACATGGAGCTAATGGAAGCACTGAAAAGTTCAAGGCCAGATTCGTTACTCGAGGTTTCTCTCAAAAGGAAGGAGTAGACTATGATGAGATATTCGCATTGGTTGCCCAATATAACACCATCCATTCGATCATAGCCCTTGTTGCCTCGTAAGGATGGAGCTTTTACCAAATGGATGTCAAAACTACCTTCTTGCATGGCTCGCAAGGAGGAACTCTATGTACAACAACCCAAGGGGTTCAAAGTTCAAGATCGAAAGACACATGTATGCAGGTTGAGGAAATCCCTCTATGGGTTGAAGGAAGCCCCTAGGGCTTGGTATGAGAGGATTGATAGCTATCTTACAAAGGTGAGATTTCCAAGGAGCAATGCTGACCCAAACCTATACTTCAAGCTTGAAAAGGACAAGCCTCTCATTCTTGTCCTTTATGTGGATGATCTCTTCTAACAGGTGATGACCCTCTCATTCATCAATACAATGTTAAAATTTGGGTACCAGAGAACAAGTAGTTCTCTAAGGCTTTGATCTTTGGCGTAGGGAAAAGTATCCAAATTTATCTGTACTTTTCTCCTAAAGTGACTTTATAAGTGGTAAAGTCAATTTAATTTTGTTGGCATTATGATTCAAGTGTTGTCCTTGATGGCAACTCACTCAGAGGTATGATACAAGTGTTGTCTTTGATGGCAACTCATTCAGATGACAGATCAGAATGTAGCAGGTTAAGAGAAAGGTATACGCAGGTTGACCGTGATGAAAGTGCGTATATACGCGGATTTGCTGAGCAAAAGGCGCATACACGTATACACGCAGGTTCACAGAAGGAAAGGCGCGCACATGTCGGAAACCATGGTTTTGGTCCGTGGTATTTGGTTCATGGTATTTTGGTCCATGGTATTTGGTTCGAAGTGTTGATTCCAGGTATTGGGTTCATGGTATTGGTTCTACATGGTTTTGGACCATGGTATTGAGAGAAGCCTAAACCTATATAAAGAGAAGATCATTAGGCCAAGAGGGAGGATTAAGAGCAAGCGATGAACATCTGATAAAGTGTGAGATCTAGATGCTGGTTATGGGTTGGTGATGCCTTGCTTGATCTGAACCAAGGAGGCACTCATGTGAAGGATGATGAACGATGGATTGGGATCTCAAGGCTTGGAATGATTATCTTTATATGGTTTGAGTATGGATAGACTAGATCTATTGACGCATGGTTATTGTATGAATGTTATGATCTGGGTTTGTTCTGATGTCTGAAATAGCTGCAGAGTTATGAGGTAGATTTGCAGATCTGTACGCGGGTTGTCTTTGGTAAAAGCGCGTATACATGCAGGTTGGGTTCGTCCAAGTAGCGTATGCATTATGAGATTTGGTGTTTCAGGTTGTTGTTGATTCTAGTGGTTGTTGCAGAGTTGTGGGCTCTGGTTTGTGTTCTGTGACAAGGTTTCAGTATTGGGTGATTCAGAGATTGGTTGTATTGCAATGGTGATTGTTTTATGGATCCAGTTTGAAAATTGATGAAACGTGGTCCCTGGATGATTGTAGGCCGGCACCTACGTAGTGGTAAACATATTGGCCAGTGCAAGAGCCAGGGGGTTGCAACTCCCTTCCAGGAGCAGCTGGAGAATGAATGAAGGTTGGAGCCTTCAGTAGGCCAGCGCCTACGTACTAGTAAATGTAACGGCTAGTACAAGAGCTAAGAAAGTTGTAGCCTTTTGCAGGTAGTAGCCTGCGTGCTGGTAAAGGACTGCACCAGTACATTGTAAAAGAAGTTTCTTATTAAAGGAAGAAAGAGACAAATTGCAGCAGGTGGTTTTCACCCACATTGGGTTTCCACCTTATATCATGGTGTTCATGTGTGCTTCTTATGTGTGATGATCTGTACTGTTTTACTACACATGTTACTGTTAATGTGATTAATAATGTTCTGATGCACATACTGAAGATAAGCTAACTGAATCATAAGATTGTTGTATATACGCTTGTTGCATTTAACACAGTCGCATATATACACGGATATCTTTAACTGAAGTCGCGTATATGAATCTGAGTGTGAAAATGAAAAAGTATCTGATTTAATAATATTGATTCACCCCCCCCCCTCTCAGTATTATTTCCAACAATTGGTATCAGAGCAGGTCCTTTGGTAGAAGCTTGATCGCTTGAAGGAGATCCGTAGAACAATGGAAAAGAAAGCACGTCAAAAGAAGAAGACAGCTCAAAGGAACAATGAAAGCCTGTCGGGGAGTGAAAGTAAGTGTTCAGATTCTGAATCACCTCAGATTGAAGATGGACAAGCAAATGAAGTCATAGATCAACAAGACCTACCTAGCAAAAGGGAGAGTGCCCTCAAAGAAGAAATTATCAGCTTAAAAGTTCAGCTGGAATGTGCCTGCAGAGTTCGTCAAATGCTGCAAGTGCTGAATGAAAAGCGCGAAAATGAGATTCTCAAACTAAGGCAACAAGTGGAAGAAGGAAGAAAGTCTGAAGAAACTTTGAAGATGCAATGTCTAGAAAAGGAAGAACAACATCAAGTTGAGGTAAATATCTTGAAAAGTAAATTAGAAGAGAAGGATAAATTGTTGCGATTTCAAGATAGTACTAAGATTTTGGATGATATTCTGAGTAGTCAACGGTCTCCTGCTATCAAAACTGGTCTTGGTTTTCGTGAATCTATTGAAGGTGAATCTAGTTCACAAAGTAAGACAAGGAACTCTAATGCAAAATCTGAAATCCCCAACAAGAAGATGAGAAGGAAAGAAATTCCTCAAAGAAAATCTTTTGCTCCTAATTATGGAAGTGATAGACGATTATTTCCTCCGTTGAATAATGTTGAATGTTATGTATGTCATAATCATGCACATGTTGCAGCTAGATGTAGAAGAAGAAGGATTCAAGACCATCATGAAAGATCATCACATTCCAGATACTTTAATGGATATTGCTTTGCTTGCAATATGTTTGGTCACAGAACTATTGATTGCTATAGAAGGAATATGAGACATGTAAGATGTTATGCATGTTACAAGCTTGGACATATAGCAAAGGAATGCAGGAGAAGATTGTGGACACCAAACAAAAAGAAGGAAACATCATCCCAGTTGAAGATATGGAAGAAAAAGGAAGTACAGCCAGAAAAATGTGGCATAGCAGAGTACACAGACATGACATATTCAGAGGTAGCTGAAAGTGTGGAACATCAGTGTTCCAAATCTCATACGCGGGTTTCATGAAGACAAGCCGCGTATATACGCGAGTTAGATGCTGCAGAGTCACGTATATGATGTTCTGAAAGATAGCAACAGTACAGAAGTCTGAAATGGTTCAGTCATGATATGAAATGGTTGGCACAGGCTCAGGGGGAGCATATACTTCAAATAATGCATTGTTGGCATTATGATTAGAAGTTGTTGATAAAGCTTATGTAGCTAAATGATACATCTTGCTGTTTGATCAAAAGAATGGATTGCAGGTTACAGATCTGGATGCTAAATGCTTATAATGAAGATCAAATGGTAGCTTCTGATAACTATCATGGTCTTGTGTAGGTCCTTGATCTTTGTGAGTCATATGATGTATTCTGTTACCCCAATATGCATGGGATGGATGATGTAATGAGTCATGGTATATCCCCATTTGGTTGGGTGGATGAGTCAATATTTGTATATTCTCACTTAGTTGAGAAATGGACGAATGTATGAGTCCTTGGTGATAAGAAGGTCATTCATAATAGAGTCATGTTCTTCTTGTAGAACATCTTTTTGCAGATCTTGCCTACAGTCAAGGGGAGCATGGACAGATTGGTACACCTTGGCATATACAAAGGGGGAGCTTAATCAGAAACTTCAACATGTACTTAGGGGGAGTATGGACAACATAATGCTTATCAAAGAAGAGAATATCTTGGTCCGCCCTTTGCCCTTGATGTCAAAGGGGGAGAGTGACTTGGTATAGTGGTTGCCATCAAGTCCAAAGGAGGAGATTGTTGGCATTATGATTCAAGTGTTGTCCTTGATGGCAACTTACTCAGAGGTATGATACAAGTGTTGTCTTTGATGGCAACTCATTCAGATGACAGATCAGAATGTAGCAGGTTAAGAGAAAGGTATACGCAGGTTGACCGTGATGAAAGTGCGTATATACGCGGATTTGCTGAGCAAAAGGCGCGTACACGTATACACGTAGGTTCACAGAAGGAAAGGCGCGCACATGTCGGAAACCATGGTTTTGGTCCGTGGTATTTGGGTCATGGTATTTTGGTCCATGGTATTTGGTCCAAAGTGTTGATCCCAGGTATTGGGTTCATGGTATTGGTTCTACATGGTTTTGGACCATGGTATTGAGAGAAGCCTAAACCTATATAAAGAGAAGATCATTAGGCCAAAAGGGAGGATTAAGAGCAAGCGATGAACATCTGATAAAGTGTGAGATCTAGATGCTGGTTATGGGTTGATGATGCCTTGCTTGATCTGAACCAAGGAGGCACTCATGTGAAGGATGATGAACGATGGGTTGGGATCTCAAGGCTTGGAATGATTATCTTTATATGGTTTGAGTATGGATACACTAGATCTATTGACGCATGGTTATTGTATGAATGTTATGATCTGGGTTTGTTCTGATGTCTGAAATAGCTGTAGAGCTATGAGGTAGATTTGCAGATCTGTACACGGGTTGTCTTTGGTAAAAGTGCGTATACACGCAGGTTGGGTTCGTCCAAGTAGCGTATGCATTATGAGATTTGGTGTTTCAGGTTGCTGTTGATTCTAGTGGTTGTTGCAGAGTTGTGGGCTCTGGTTTGTGTTCTGTGACAGGGTTTCAGTATTGGGTGATTCAGAGATTGGTTGTATTGCAATGGTGATTGTTTTATGGATCCAGTTTGAAAATTGATGAAACGTGGTCCCTGGATGATTGTAGGCCGGCACCTACGTAGTGGTAAACATATTGGCCAGTGCAAGAGCCAGGGGGTTGCAACTCCCTTCCAGGAGCAGCTGGAGAATGAATGAAGGTTGGAGCCTTCAGTAGGCCAGCGCCTACGTACTAGTAAATGTAACGGCTAGTACAAGAGCTAAGAAGGTTGTAGCCTTTTGCAGGTAGTAGCCTGCGTGCTGGTAAAGGACTGCACCAGTACATTGTAAAAGAAGTTTCTTATTAAAGGAAGAAAGAGACAAATTGCAGCAGGTGGTTTTCACCCACATTGGGTTTCCACCTTATATCATGGTGTTCATGTGTGCTTCTTATGTGTGATGATCTGTACTGTTTTACTACACATGTTACTGTTAATGTGATTAATAATGTTCTGATGCACATACTGAAGATAAGCTAACTGAATCATAAGATTGCTGCATATGCTTGTTGCATTTAACACAGTCGCGTATATACGCGGATATCCTTAACTGAAGTCGCGTATATGAATCTGAGTGTGAAAATGAAAAAGTATCTGATTTAATAACACTGATTCACCCCCCCTCTCAATATTATTTCCAACAAATTTAAAAGTGACTTTATAAGTGGTAAAGTCACATTCTAATTTAAAGGTGACTTTATTAAAGTCAATGAAGAATTAGAAAGTGAAAAAGTTACTATGGAAATAAAATGCTAAGTGGGTTTTTATTTAAGTGGGTGAGGTAAAAAATAGAAAGTGAGAATTAAATGCATATTTATTCTCATTCCTAGATCTAAATGAATCTCAGCCATCAGATCTTAGGGTAACCCGAAAGGTCATTTAGAGAGTAAAAGGAGAAGAGAAGAAAAAAAGATTAATTCGTTTTCTTTCACAAGCATTTAAGAGAAAGAGAAGAGAGAGCAAGGAGAAAATTTTTGAGTAGTGAGGAAGTGAAGGAGACCAGTAAGAGATTTTAGCAAATTTGGGCAGCAACATTTATTGGCACGCATCCCAAGGCAAAATCGTACAACACGATAAAGGTACAAAAATCGAGGAAGAGGGACAACAACAAGGGCATGAATTTCGAGGTAGGTTTTGGGCATGATTTTCGAGGTAGTCGTACTGTTGAAATCTGTACGTTCGTACAACAGGTTTCAAGCACGATTTTCAAGGTAGGCTGTACAACATTTAATGTTGTTTTATTGTTGGAAAATTTTCTGTTTTGGCAATTTGTTGATTGACACAATTTTTGAGGCTGAGTTCAAGCACGGAAATCAAGATAAGTTGTAATTTGTGGTTGCTGGAATTTCTATTGTGTATTTCAGTTTCTCTGTAAAATCGTTTTCAAAAATAAAGAAGAGCTCTCAAATTGGTTTTCCCCAAAATTTGTAGGGGGGTTTCTCTAGGGTCGCGTTAACCAAAAATAACTGTGTTATTTTCTGTGTGTGGCTGTCATAATTTTGCCGTGTTTTATTTCTACAATTTTAGTAGTTGTGAAATCTCTAAATTTGTGTTTTCAGAAAATATTGTCATTCCCAAATTTTAGAATTTAAAACTAAATGCAAGGAGTGATAAGGAAAATTGATAACCGGAGTGGGGGTAGAAATTCTTCATGGTATCAGAGCTTGGTTGGTTGAAAAGTGCAGTTTGAGACAACAAAGTGAAAATTATAGCAAGCTAAATTTTACACAGAAAATAGAAACCTTTACCACAGATTTGAAAATTTCAGTTTGGTAGGACAGTGAAACATGCATTTGGGTTTGAAAGTTGAAGACAGTTTGGATGGGCAGAACAACTATAGTGCATGGAAGGAGAGAATCTAGAGCATCTTTGAGGAAGCAGAAGTGTGGGGCATTATGGTAAATACCACACAAAACCCAGTAGCAGTACCTACTGACCCTATACAGTTGGTAGAGTTTAACAAAAAGAATGTTAAGGAAAAAAAATTTATTCTGGAAGGAGTCAAAGATCATATCATTCCTCATGTGAGAGGAAAGACTTATGCACATGAGATGTGGACAGCCTTGACCAGTGTTTACCAGAGCTCAAATGAAAACAGAAAAATGGTCCTAAAGGAGAAACTGAAGGCCATTAAAATGGCTAACACTGATAGTGCTACAACATACCTCACAAAAATCTCTTCAGTGAGATGAGTTGGTACCCGTAGGTGAGATCATTGCACCCATTGAGTTGGTGAGGATTGCTTTGAATGGTCTTCCCAAGACTTGGGAGAATTTTGTGGATGGCATTGTTACATGGGAAAACCTTCCCGATTGGGAGAGGTTGTGGGATGATTGCATTCAAAATGAGATCAGAAAGAGCCATCTTGGGGCAGCCAAACAGATGAAGGAGGATGACAATGTGGCATTGTTAGCAAGAGGCAAGAAGGGCAAAGTAAAGAAGCAAGCTTCCAACAGTGGAGGCAAAGGCAAAGGTAAAGGCAAGCAGCAGAACAAGGAGAAGGACTATTCCAAAGTCAGATGTTGGAATTGTCAAAAGTTGGGACACTATGTTGTTGTGTGTCCGAAGAAGAAGAACAAGGGAGAGAAAAACCCATGGCAGCTTTTGCAGAGATAGAGAGCTTCTTAGAGAGCTTTGATCAAGAGTTTGGGTTCATAGCTTGTGAGGCCACTAGTGCAGGATCACCTGCCATACACGTTCAGAGGGAGTGTGCACTCTCCACTACTAGTAGAGCATCCTCTAGCATTTGGTATGTTGAGAATGGCACTTCCTACCACATGATAGGAGTCAGAAAGTACTTCTCAGAGCTTTCAGAGGATGATACTGATATGGAGGTAGTACTTGGTGATGACAACATGGCTAGAGCAGTCTGTGTGGGGACATTGACATTTGATAGGGGACCCAAACCTCCCTTGAAAGTGTCAAATGTTCTATATGTGCCTTGAATGAAGAAGAACCTGATATCTGTCTCAGCACTTGAGGACAGAGGGTATGATGTGTTGTTCAAGAGAGGGCAGGTGCTTATATATCCTAGGGGAACTCCAGCTTCTTTAGCTAGAGTGATTGGTGTGCGCCATGCCAAGGTGTACAAGTTCTCATTCCAGTCCCTGATGGCATTGAGTAGCAGCACCTGAGATAAGACCGACAGCAGATCTAGCAGTTCAGAGTTGTGTGAGATTTGGCACCGCATGATGGGGCACATTTATCATGGGGCTTTGAGTACATTGCGGGAGATCACCATTGATGTGCTAGATTTCAGTTCCAATCACGTTGATGTATGCTGAGGATGTGCTATGGGGAAGTTTGCCAAATCCCCTTTTCCCAACAGTGACAGCAGAGCGACCGGGATCCTTGACTTGATTCATACTGATGTGAGTGGTCGAATGTCTCATGTATCCTTGAGTGGCTATGAGTACTATGTTTTATTCATTGATGACCACTCCAAGAAGACATGGATTTATTTCTTCAAGCGGTTTCAAGAGTTCAAAGCTCTTGTGGAGACCCAGACAAGTAGGAAGATCAAGGTCCTCAGGTCGAACAATGGAGAGGAGTATACCCTTGGTGAGTTTGTTGATTTTTGTGCTGAGGCAGGCATTAGGAGGGAGTTCACAGTTCCTTACAACCCCCAGCAGAATGGGGTTGCAGAGAGGAAGAACATATCCATTGTAGGGGCTGCCAAAGCCATGCTTCATGATCAGGGGTTACTTTTATTTTTGTGGGAAGAGGCCTGCAACACTGCTGTGTACTTGCAAAACAGGAGTACATATTGTGCCTTGGGGAATGTGACTCCGGAGGATGCTTTTTCTGGGAAGAAGCTTGATGTTGGGCACTTTCGTATCTTTGGGTGCCTTACATATTCCTTTGTCCCCAAGGAGAATAGGACCAAGCTAGAGCCCATTGTAGACAAGGGCATCTTTGTGGGTTATAGCGAGACCTCGAAAGCTTATCGGATTTATATTCCTGCATGAAGGAAAGTGATTGTCAGGCAGAATGTGAAGTTCGAGGAGGAGAGAGCTTTCAAGAGGTCACGGGAGTTCGAGTATCCAGAGTCACCAGACCCTCAGGAGCAGCTGAGTCAGTCACAGGGATCTAGTGGTCAGGGATTAGGAGGTACATCGATTACAGTGTCAGGTCCATCATTGAGCAATGGCTTTCAGATTCAAGTGGGTTGTTCTTCGGGCAGCATGCAGGGCAGTCCGCAAAACAGTTCACAAGGTAGTCCACTAATGGACAGTTCACACGTTACTTCAACATCTACAGGCATAGATTCAGGCATGAGGTTAGTTGGTAGGCCTTCAGGTGTTCAGGCTTCTGATGATGATGAGGATTCTTTCACTCTAGTGGGAGAAGTATGCTCAGGGAAGAGGAAGCCCAAGTGGCTTCAAGATACCTTGCGCAAGGCCACATCAGTTATTGGGCCAAAGAGACAGGTTAGAGAGAGTAAACCACCTGAGTGTTTTCGTAGTTACATGGCATTGGTGACAAGCATTCTTGACTCCGAGCCTTCTAGTTATGAGGAGGCAGCCAACTAGCAGGTCTGGAGAGAGGCCATGATGGAGAAGTATTTTTCTATTATGAAGAACGATGTTTGGGAGGTAATGTCGAGGCTTGAAGGTAAATCAGTTGTTACTTTTAGATGGCTCTATAAGATAAAGCATGTTGCAGATGGCAGCATCGAGAAGTTCAAGGCTCAATTTGTGGCGAGAGGGTTCTCACAGGTAGAGGGAGTTGACTATGAGGAGACCTTCGCTCCCTTAGCTCAGTGTACATCTATTCGCTCCATTATATCGATCGCAGTAGGGATGGGTTGGAAGATCCACCAGATGGATGTGAAGACCGCATTTCTCAATGGCTTCATTTAGGAGGAAGTTTATATTGAGCAACCATAGGGCATTGAGGTGCATGGGAAGGAGTCCCATGTATGCAAATTGAAAAGGGCACTCTATGGCTTGAAGCAAGCTCCTAGAGCTTGGTACTCGAGGATTGATACATACTTGCAGCAGTTGGGTTTCATAGGGTGAGGCTGATCTGAACCTATACTTCATTGTGCTGGGTGAGGAGCCTCTCATTCTGATGTTGTATGTTGATGACTTGATCATCACTGGTGCAGAGAGACTCAATGAGGGCTGCAAGAGGGATCTTGCTTCAGAATTTGAGATGAAGGATATCGGCTTGATGCATTATTTTTTGGGATTAGAGGTGTGGCAGGAGGAGGGGCATTTCTTCCTGGGACAAGGGAAGTACATAGTGGATATTCTTAGCAGATTTCACATGGACAACAGCAAACCCATGTCTACACCTATGATCACTAACTGGAAGAAGCTTCATGCTTCTGATTCCGAGTTGGTGGATCCTACTCTAGACAAACAACTGATTGGTAAATTGATGTTTTGGTCAACACTCGACCAAATATATGTTTTGCAGTTAACACTATGAGTCAATTGATGTGTGAGCCCAGGAGAGTGCACTGGGTGGCTACAAAACACATTTTTCGTTACTTGCAGGGGATTGCGAATTTTGGTCTCGATTATAGATAGGGTGATGGAGTGAGACTGGTTGGGTACACAGATTCAGATTGGTTAGGTTGTGCTTTAGATAGTAAGAGTACTTTTGAGTGTTGTTTTGGGTTGGGTTCGGCAGTTGTGTCGTGGATCAGCTGGAAACAACAGTCAGTTGCATTGAGCTCAGTTGAGGCAGAGTATATGGCTGCTAGTTTGGCTAGTTGTGAGGTCATATGGCTTCACAAGATGTTGTTTGGTCTATTTGGTCAGGCATTGAAACCTTCAGTAATTTACTGTGATAATCAGAGTTGCATAAAACTCACGGAGAATCCAGTTTTTCATGACAGGTCAAAGCATATTGAGATCAAGTATCACTTCATTAAAGACTATGTCCAAAAGGGAGTTGTCAAGCTTGAGTACATTTCCACAAATGAGCAGGTAGTGAACATTTTTACCAAAGCCTTACCACAGCGCAAGCATGTCTACTTCAAAGACAAGATGGGAGTGGTGAGGAACACTATACTCGATAAGAGAGAGTTTTAAAATTTGAGTACCAGAGAACAAGTGATTCTCTAAGGCTTTGATCTTTGGCCTAGGGAAAAGTGTCCAAATTTATTTATACTTTTCTCTTAAAGTGACTTTATAAGTGGTAAAGTCAATTTAATTTAAAAGTGACTTTATAAGTGGTAAAGTCACATTCTAATTTAAAGATGACTTTATTAAAGTAAATGAGAATTAGAAAGTGAAAAAGTGATTGTAAATAAAAGGCTAAGTGGGTGAGTTAAAAAATAGAAAGTGAGAATTAAATGCACATTTATTCTCATCCCTAGATCTAAATGAATCTCAGCCATTAGATATTAGGGTAACCCAAAAATTCATTTAGAGAGTAAAAGGAGAAGAGAAGAGAAAAAGATTAATTCATTTTCTTTCATGAGCATTTGAGAGAAAGAGAAGGGAGAGCAAGGAGAAAATTTCTAAGCAGTGAGGAAGTGAAGGACAATAGTAAGAAGACATTTCAGCAAATTTCGGCAACAACATTTATTGGTGTGCATCCCAAGGCAAAATCGTACAACAAGAGAAAGGCACAAAAATTGAGGAAGAGAGACAGCAACAAGGGCACGAATTTCGAGGTAGGTTTTGGGCACAATTTTTGAGGCAACCGTACTGCTGAAATCCGTAAGGTTCGTACAATAAGTTTTGGGCATGATTTTCGAGGCAGGCCGTACAACTTTTAATGTTGTTTTATTGCTGGAAAAATTTCTATTTTGGCTGTTCGCTGATTGGCACGATTTTTGAGGCGGAGTTCAAGCACGGAAATCGAGATAAGTTGTAATTTGTGGTTGCTGGAATTTTCACTGTGTATTTCAGTTTTTCTGTAAAAGCATTTTCAGAAATAAAGAAGAGCTCTCAAACTGGCTTTCCCCAAGAGTTGTAGGGGGGTTTTTCCGGGGTCACATTGACCAAAAATCATTGTTCTTTTTTGTGTGGCTATCATAATTTCGTTGTGTTTTATTTCTGCAATTTCAGCAATTGTGAAATCTCTAAATTTGTGTTTTTCAGAAAATATTGTCATTTCCAGATTTTAGAATTTTTATCATGGTTGGATTTAAAACTAAATGCATGGAGTGATAAGGAAAACTGATAACCGGAATGGGGGTTGAAATTCTTCATGCATGAGGGAATTGGCTTTCGAATTCGAGATGAAGGACTTAGGACTAATGCACTACTACTTAGGGCTGGAGGTCTGGAAAATGTCAAGTGAGATGTTCCTTTCTCAAGGAAAATACATTGTGAAGCTACTTGAGAGGTGTGGGATGGTGGACTGCAAGTCTGTATCTACTCCGATGGAACTCAACTTCAAGATGCTATGTGGAAGTGCTGTTGGGCCCGAATTAGTGAACCCTTTCGAGTATCGTCAACTTGTGGGGGCTCTGATGTTCTTGGTCAACTCCCGTCCTGACATATGCTTCACTATGAACATATTGAGTCAATTTATGGTCGAGCCTCATCACATTCATTGGATTGCTGCTAAGAATCTCTTGAGATATCTTCGAGGCACAATCCACTATGGACTGAGATACACTACCGGGACCTTGAGGTTACATGGATATTCAGATGTTGGCTGGGCTGGTAGTGTGGTGGATCGTAAGATCACGTTTGGGTGTTGCTTCTCTTTGGGGTTTGCTTCAATATATTGGATGAGCAGGAAGCAGAGATCGGTTGCTTTAAGCACCGCCAAGGCCAAGGCCGAATACATTGCTGCAAGTATGGCCTCTTGTGAAGCTGTTTGGTTGAGGAAGCTCTTCAATGAACTATTTAAGCACGTTCTTGATACCACTATGATCTTCTGTGACAATCATACTGGGATTCGCCTATCAGAGAATCCCGTGTTCCACGACCTCTCCAAGCACATTGATATTAGTTACCACTTTATCTGAGATATGGTATAAAGGGGAGCAATATGGCTCCAACACATTAGAACAGATGAGCAGGGTGCAGACATTCTCATGAAGCCTTCGGGGAAGGTCAAATTCTTAACCTTCCGAGAGAGACTTGGAGTCGTGGAACGACCCTCCTGTGAGGGCCCCGTATGAGTTGGACAATGAACTCTGGGAGCTCCTGGGGGCTTGGGGTACTTCTTGGAGGTATGAGCAACCGTAGGGTGAGTGATTCACCTTCCCCTAGTGGTGACTAGATACAGGGTGAGTGGTTCACTTTCCCCTATAATATCCTATGATGGTTGACATGTGTGTAGGGTAAGTGATTCATCTTGCCCTAACATTGCGTGTTGAAATTTCTAATTCTAACCGTTAGAAATTTTATCTGTATTCTTCTGGTTTATTTCTCCTACTTGTTAATTACCAACAAGTTATTTAATCATATAACCATCGAAATAAACACAATATAGTCTCAACCATCTACTAATCAACATCTGAAAGAAATAGCAAACACACAAGTGACACTGTTATTTTTTGGACAACTCGTCCCCAGAAAAAACTCAAATTGGGAAAATCGGTGCATCAATTCTAAGGGTTTATTTATTATGCAGTATATCCTTAAGTATAACTGGGTGCCAAAATGGCTCATCCAACAGAGAAAATAATCTAGTAATACCTTTCTATTCGGAAGCATATATTCAGAAAATTTGCCCCACGAAACCCTCTCCAGCACCATTGAAGCACTGCGTCAACCTTGTTGGCCTCTGCGTCAGCCTCAAACCCCTCCGCGTTAGCCTCAAACTCCTTCGCGTCAGCCCTCTGAGGCACTGCACAACCTCTACGGCCTTCTGCGTCACTCCTGTTGCCCTCTCTGTGGATGACGCAATCCCTTCTGGCTCTGCGCTATCTCTGCTAGGCTCTGTGTGTCCTGCTTTGGCTTCTGCGTTTGCCTCTCTGCCTCTGTGCTGGTCTCTCGGCACTATCTCTGCCTCTCTGTCCAGTGCTCATTGCCCCTCGCTACAAACTGATCACTGATTCGACTTTACTTAGCAAACCCCGTTCTAGTAAATTCAATGCCTGATCACTCTGGTGTGTTCTCCAACTGACCCTCAAGCCTCCTCTTATACTTTTCCTGTTGGTCCTTCAACGATCGAGATTACATCTCTAATCAATGGCTAAGATTAAATTTGGCTTGATCCATGTCTTTTCGAACCTTCTAACCCAATTTTATATTAATACCCTTTAATATTTTATTTTTCCTAAGTTTAGACTTAGGAACTCCATTAAAATTATTAATTATTCTAATATCTCCCAAACTGGCAAGAATTTGCCCAAACCATTTCTGGGTCTTGGAGATCTCATGTGCTTTAGCCTCTCCACCAATTTTCATGGCTAGAGCACATCTAATGCTACCCTAAATCAACACTCCATCTTAGCAAGGATTGTGCTCTAGTAATACTCCACACTGAGCATCACTCTGATTATATGGCATCGATACCTATGCGGATGCTAGGCCTCCCCACCCAACATCCTCTGCACTGCTGCATCCTGTACTGCTGCCCATGCTCTGCCACTGCCATTGCTGCATCTGTATGGTAGCTCCCTCTGCATCTGTGTTGTTGCTGGTCCTTTCTCCCAATGCTACATCTGCACTACAACCCCATCTTATCGTGCTACTGCTAACTACTACTGCATTGCAACTCAGTTACTAAGAAGTAAGTAACTGATCCAACCAACTACCTAAATCCCTGTCAAGCTAGAAGCACTCCCGATGCTGAAGCTCTCTCTGTCACTATCAGGTGCTCCCTCTACGACCTCTGTGCTGTTGCAACAACTTGCTGCCTCTCGCACCGCTGCAAACCTCTCTGTGCCATCCTGCATTGTTGCAACCCTCTCTATGCCTCTCACACGGTTGCAGCCTGCTAGCCTTGCACTGCTCAGGGACTCCTGCACTGTAGCACTCTCTGTCGCTTCATCTGCATCCGTCCCTACCGACATCTGCCAGTCCTGCTACTCTCTCTTCGAGGTTCCCGTAGCAAGGTATAGTCCAAGAGTTTGGGTACCTCAAGGAGCCTGCCCCTCATCGCCTGTAGTCTTCCTGACTACAGCTCGATGTCTCCCCACCTTTTCTCTAGAGGTACATAAGCACTCATGGCACAATTGTCATCCTCCTCTACCTCCTTTTTCACCTTTGCTTGCGCTGCCTTGGAGTCAGACGCCTCTCCCTTGTTCTTCTTTCTCGGACACTGGTTCGCATAATGACCCAGTTCCCCACAATTGAAGCACTTAACCTTGGAGAGGTCCTTTTTCTTCCTCTTCTCCTGCTTCCTCGCAGATGCCAGAGCTGCATCCTCCTCCTCTTCCTTCTTGATCCAGACTCCTTTGCTGCTACTTCCTGTCTTGCTCGGCTGTCTGATCTCTTCTTGGCGAAGAGTCGCTCACAATTCTTCCCAATCTGGAAGATTCGCCCTACCCAATATGCTCTGGACAAATGTCTCCCACTCCTCGGAGACTACATTTAGTGCAGTCCTCACCATCAACTCTTGATCCGGCGTGGCCCCTATGGAAGTTAGTCCCGGATCTCCTTCAACCGACCGAGGAAGTGATTTATCTGCTCCCCCTTCTGCATCTGGTATGACTGCAGTTGATTCTCAAGGAACATCTTCCTCTACACGGAAGTATGCTAGTACAACATCTTCAAGGTGTCCCACATTTCTTTTGCTATCTCCTTCTCGGCAATATGTTGGACCACATGATCCTTGACCCCATCAAGGATTATGCATTTCGCCTTGGCCATTGCCTCCTCGTACTTCTCATTATCAGCTAGGTCAACTGGGATAGCCACTATTCTCAAGGCGAAGGTCTTGATGCAATGTCTATCTAGAATGAATAGGATCTTGGTTTTCCAGACCACAAAGTTGGACGCCCCGTCCAGCCTGTCCTGATCCCTCAGTCCATTCATAGCCATCTCTTTGCTCTTTCGTTCGACTCCTCCGAGTCTCTACTTCTCCTCGAAAGTTCTCTCTTCGACTGCCTCTAAGTCGCTACTTCCCGTCTGGAAGTTCTCTGTTAGACTCCCTTTGATTCCTGATTTCCCTCCTGGAAATCCGCCTGCCAATCGTCAAGTCGTACCTCTCTGATATCTTGTGCAACTGCAACACTAATCCGGATTCCTTGGCTAGAAATCCGCCTCGGTAGTGACTCCCTCTACCTTGGTTTTGCATTGTTAGGTACTGTTCTGCCCACAGCACCCCACTAGCTTCACTCCCCGCAAACTGCCCACAGCTTCCTATGCCCCAGCAATTGAAGGATTGAGCCTCTAGGCTCTGCGCAATCCTGACACTGGCTAAAATGCTCCCTCAACCAACTACATTAACCCTCTTGGTCTGTGTGTGGCTCTGTGTGAGCCTTTTTCTGCCCTCCTCAACCTCTGCACGGCCTCTCTTTGGCCCGAACTGATGACACAATCCCTCTGCGTCAACCCTTCTTCTGTCGCTTTCTGCAAGGAACAACTTCTTATCACTCGGGACAGTTGTTTCTGCCGCAAATGCTCTGCTTCAGCTGGTGCCTTCAGCTCTCTTGTGATCTGCAACCACGCTCTGATACCATGTTGAAATTTCTAATTCTAACCGTTAGAAATTTTATCTATATTCTTCTGGTTTTCTTCTCCTACTTGTTAATTACCAACAAGTTATTTAATCATATAAACATCGAAATAAACACAATACAGTGTCAACCATCTATAGATCAACAGCTGAAAGAAATAACAAACACACAAGTGACACCATTATTTTTGGACAACTTGTCCCCAGGAAAACCCAACTTGGGAAAACCGGTGTAGAAATTCTAAGGGTTTATTTATTATGCAGTATATCCTTGAGTACAATTGGGTGCCAAATTGGCTCACCCGACTGAGAAAATAATCCGACTATAATACCTCTCTATTCGAAAGCAGATATTCAGAAAATTTGCCCCACGAAACCCTCTCCAGCACCACTGAAGCACTGCGTCAGCTCTCCTAGCCTCTACGTCAACCTCAAACCCCTCTGTGTCAGTGCTCTGAGGCACTACGCAGCATCTACGACCTTCTGCATCACTCCTGCTTCCCTCTGCGTGGATGACGCAGGCCCTACTGGCTCTCCATTGTTTCTGGTGGGCTCTGCATGGCCTGCTCTGGCTTCTGCATTTGCCTCTCTGCCGCTACGCTGGTCTCTTGGCACTATCTCTACCTCTTTGTCCAGTACTCACTGCCCCTCGCTGCAAACTAATCACTGATTCGACTTTACTTAGCAAACCCCGCTCTAGTAAATCGAATGCCTGATCACTCTGGTGTGTTCTCCAACTGACCCTCAAGCCTCCTCTTATACTTTTTCTGTTGGTCCTTCAACAAGCCGAGATTACATCTCTAATCAACGACTAAGATTAGATTTGGCTTGATCGATGTCTTTTGGAACCTTCTAACCCAGTTTTATATTATTACCCTTTAATATTTTATTTTTCCTAAGTTTAGACTTAGGAACTCCATTAAAAATATTAATTATTTTAATATCTCCCAAACCATTTTTGGGTCTTGGAGATCTCATGTTGTTTAGCCTCTCCACCAATTTTCATGGCTAGAGCACATCTGATGTTATCCCAAATCAACATTGCGGACATATGTATGTAGGGTGAGTGGTTCACCTTCCCCTACGACTAACATATGCATAGTATGAGTGGTTCACCTTCTCCTATGGCATATGAGCAGGATTTGTGGTTCACCTTCTCCTGCCGATGCCCCAACACACATCCTACCCATGGAGTCCGAGACTCATGGTAAGTACCTTTCATCTAGCCAATGAGTTGGGAAAAGATGGTTAGAGACCATAGCACTACTGATGGATGCATCATGTACTGTCATACTCCCTATGACTAGGATGCATGGTATTCAACAACTTGATCTGAGATCAAGGATTGACTTTTGTCAATGGAGAGTGATATGATCTTATGACTCACTCTCGATCACTTCTTCTTCATATTACTTCATGGTTCAACAGAGCAGAGATGAAAAAGAAGGTACATGATGACAAGATGGCATGATGATGACAGATGGATTGACAGTTGGAATCCTCCCTAGTTGAGAGGGAGTGTTAAAATTGGCAACTAGGGCCAAATTCCACCTTACGAGAGCTCATATGTTGGAGATGATTATTGCATTGGATTCCTCTTTTCGAGAGGTCCAATTTTGATTTAAAGATCATCTCATTCTGACAAGCAGAAGTGGAATTTTGATTTTATTCTCTCTCATAGACAAATTGTCAAGGTCAGCCTCAGTGAAATAAAGCCCAATAGATGTGTCTCCACACCCTCAACGAATTGTATAAATAGGAGCGACCTCTCTCCTCATTTTGACATCACTCATCATGTCACAAATCTCTCTCCTCTCTTGATTGGTTCGTACAACTTGGAGACAGCCTCTCTCTTCTTCGCACGTGTGGCAAGAGGCCAAATTCTTCTAGGACAAAACACGCTGAATTTCAGGGAAACAAAGCAGTGTTGACCAAAGCTCATTTGACCTCTGTTGACTTCGGTTTCATGGCAGAATTTTGATCTTTAAATCGAGGAGTTTGGGACAATATGACTAGTGTTGACTTCAGGTTGACTTCATATTTGACTGCAAAAATTACAGCAATGTTTCTCTCTCCTTTGACTAAGTTTGACCGAATTGTTTTGGACTGACTTTTACTCTCCTAGAAGGCTGAATTGGACTGCTATTGACCAAGTTGCTTGGAGAACATTTTGGTGTTGCTTTGACAAGCGCTGACTTTCTGGTTAGGGCTGCAGTCAAGGGCAAGTAAATTTGATATTTGTACTCTCTTTGCTAAAATATTGAATAACAATAAGAAGATTTGATCAAAGGGTTTTCCCCACATTGGGGTTTTTCCTGGCATCTACCAAATCTTGTGTCCTCTTGTCTTGGCTTGTCTTTTGCACATGTTTTTATGTTCTATCTGCATTTACTATCAATGTGTTTGAGTTAATGTGACTGCTACTAGATATAATTGAAAATTGTCATTGGGCTGATAAGGAACATTGAAGTAAATTGTGCTTAAGCATAAAACATAACATTGTTATCTAAAATTAACAAGGGGGTAGTAGCTGCAAAGGAGGAGGAGGTGACACCACCTGCCATGGTCACTAGTAGAGGACGTGGTCTACCTACTATGGCTCCTAGTTCTTCAACTTCTAAAGAACATTCAGAGTCCAATCCTAGCCCCATGGCCTTCTTCATCTAGAGGGAAAGTTGTTACATTTTCTCGCAAGAGGGGTAGAGGAAATAATTAGTTAGTTGGTTCATTTCATTGTATATGATAGTTGACTCATGATATGAGATACATTATTATATTTTTTGTTGATATTTTGAGGCTGAGTCAAGACACGGGATTCAAGATATGATTCATTGTTATGTGTGATGTAGCACTAGACATATTATGATATTACACATCTTATATATTAGTTATCTTTTCATATTTATGTTTCAATGCATTTATTTTATGTTGTGGATGCTTTAGATACTAAAAAGATGGAAAAAAATTATTTTTCTTTTGTATTTTTTAATTTTGCCAATTTTTACTGATTTTTATGATTTTTTCCGATTTCGGACCTGTTGCTGCTCAAACTAGTAGGGGACCTATGGGGGATCCCTAAAGGGCAAATGCTAGACCAAGGGCAACAAATGGAGTCTTAGCCCACTGTCACCTCAGTTAAGGCTCCCTTCTATTTATGGAATTTTACCAATGGAAGGAGACCCAATATGTATGGAGTCACTAATGAATGAGAAGTGAATGGATATGAGTGACCCAGACCCTTTCCCAGAAAGGTTTGAAAGATAGAGCTTGCTTTCTTTCTAAGCAAGGTACTATGTATTTCTAGGGAAAGGAAGAGGATTTTGGGGGTTAGGTGTATGGGAAAAAGCTTTGAAAGGAGTTCCCCACACCATAAAATCCTTGTTAGAATTGGTATCCCGATGGTTGTTGAAGAATGTTCCATTGAAGGAGCGGGACCACACGGTGCCAAGTGAGCCCGATCTAAGGTATAAGGTATGAAACAACCAATGATATTCTTACCCTAGACAAGGTGTGAAGGATCAAAGAAAGTATTTTCCCTCAATGATGTTGCTTTGCCCTAGGGAGTGCTAACCTTGGGGAAGGAATGGCAAGTTTTTGCCCAGAGCTAGGCTTGGCTTTTCTCCCAAATCCACCATCGGAATGTCTTCAAATTTGGAGAAGGGCTAGAGGAAAGGCCATCACAGGAGACCCTAGGAGATCAAACTTTTTCAATGGCTAACTTGCCAGGAAATTGATGCCCTAGGCACCCCAATGTGGCTAGACTTGGGAGAAGGTGAAAGAATAAGTGTTTTGGTGACCACCCTTAATCCTTAATGGGAAAATGGAGTCTATGTTGATTATGTGTAAGATTTTTTGGTACCCAGTTAAGGAGGCCTCAAAATTACTTCACAAACCCCTCTAGGTCAAGTGAAAGCAATCTTGTAGCTTTTATACTTTAAATGCACAAGAGGAATGGCTTATAAGGGTCAGATTTACCCCTAGGAGATTTTGCTCATGCTACATGGCCCATACATGGAGAGAACGTTATAATAGAGACAATCCCACAATATTAAGCAATAATTTGCATGCAGCAATTAGCCCTAAAACAACGAAAATCCCAATCCAACATATATGACAAAAGTAACAAGAATAACATCAAAATTTCATACTTACATGCAATGGAATATATCCAACCATTCACAAATGACAATAGAGAAGCTCCAAGAGAAGATAAACCAATAACTATACATCAAAATTCATCCTCTAGAAAAAAGTGTGAAATTCTCTAAAGAAGAGAGAGATCCAATCCAAAGTGATGATGAGAAATGATCTCACCTCACATGTATTTATACACATCTTAGGAGTTCGATTTAGCCTCCTTGGCCTTCATAAGCCCCAAAAATAAAATAATGTGTTAATAATAAAACTTTTGGTGACAAGCCCACCAAACTACCTCATAAATTATAAGGTAAGCCTCTCAAGAGGTAAAATAATAATCTATGTATGTCGTAGGGCCCTCTAAGAGGTCTACTGAGGTCCATGGGTGCCATAATGGAGAGAAGGACCCTCAAAAGCAGTGGACAAGGGAGTGGCCCCTTGTAATAACTTGTGGTGCTCCAAATGACATCTGGGGGCACAAAGTGTCCTCATGAGTCTCCAAACAAATCAAAGATGCCTGCAGGTCTCCCTCGAGGGCTAGTGTGATGGTGTAGGTGATGCCATATCATCATGGAAGTCCTGGATCATTTGCCAAGTGTATGGTGTAGATCTGGGGCCGGATAGGCATGATAGATCAAGTGCATCCTCCTCGCCCAATAAGTGAACCATGAGCAATCTCTGAATGGCTGTGGGGATCCATGGAGTGCAATCTACCACTATGGAGGCCCATGGCTCTCAATTCTCACCCTACATGTGCTAATGTTGCCCTCTAGAGGATTATGACCCCATATAGGGAGACCAAACCCCAAATGGAAACCATCTGCAATCCTGCATAAGATCCAATTCATCCCCTAGCCTTCCAGTACAACAAGTCCTTAGAGAAATCAAGTGAATGAGCTTACTTATTCATGGACCACAGGTGGGGACTTCATAATGGCTTGCCCTTCCATAATGGGCTTCGTGATGTGTCAATGTCTCCTAAACTCCAAATGGGGTTAACCAAACACCTTATTAAATGGTTTCTACTTCTAAAGGAGATATTATAGTCAAGGTACATCCATCAAAAGGCATGTGGCAGATAGTTGAATGAAGTAGGGAATGAGAAGGGGCAACACTGGGTCACATGCTAGGGTACAAGGGTAGCTAACAAAAGGGAAGCCCACACTTGGGTTTCTAATGTGTAGGAGGGAGCAATTGTGGTACATGAGGTGCCCTGACCTTGATTTTCCACCCTTATTTTATGTCTTTTTCCATTTTATGATTTTCTTTGATTAACTGCTCGAGGCTCGAGGGGTTAGAGCATGATGTATAAGATATAACAGTGAATTTCACCCTTTAAGGTGGGGTGGTTCGTTGCCCACCAGGGTTTGGGACAATCATTGGTTCATATATGATGAAGAAGGCTCATAGAACTTGTAGGAACCAGGGCGATGGCCATGATAATGGGGTAGAGCTCATGTATTGACTTTTGCCCACGTGCTGGAACGTTTTTGTTCCGACCATCTTTTGCATTTTGTGGTACTTTTCTTGTTTAATGTGGCCATATATCCTTTTAACTTTCTTTTCAGCTGCATCAACCTCTGTGCTTCATTCCAGGCCATGACCCAAGGTGTGGGCTTTGGGAAGGGGCAGGATAACCCTATGTGGACCCAATGGAGGAATGTGGATTGTAATGACCCACCTACGACTATAAATAAAATATGAATATTAGCATACATACGAGACCTCCATACGATAGCTACATATGCATGGACCCGTATATATCGCACTATATATAGGCTGGTTACTACAGAGAGAGATATAAATTAAGGTAATGGATTAACTATCGAAATAAATCCCCGCCTCACCAGAATATCATATATATCAAATTAATTAAAAATTATAACTATATAAATCAATTAATTTATTAAAATAATAATAAATTTTAATTAAATCAAATCCTACGTATTCAAGATAAATTCCATAAAATCAAATAAGATTTAATTTTTATAAAAAGTTACACGTAACAAAAATAATGACATGGAGATGGGAAAAAGGCGGTGGGCAGAGAAATAAAAAGAGAAAAATCTTGAGAAAGGGAAATTTCTGATTTCTGAGAATCTTACTTATTGAGAGGAAGAGTTCAATTGTTCTTAAGTTTTTGGGCATGGGGGACCAAATTGCGTCAGTTGAGCCGCACTTTGGGACTGAGTACCTAGGTTGTACCCAGTTTGGCTGGATGGTTTTGGTCTTTTGGTAACAGGAGCTAGAATGGGAACAAGAGCAACAGGAGAAAATTCTGAAGCATTTTCAACCACAGTAAACTAAGTACTTGACAACAAATCAATGAAATTTTGATGTTATGAATTCTGTTCAAGTTCATAAAATAGTTTCCATATTTTGTTAAAGAAAATTGTATGAGTAAATTAGGACCTTATATTCTTGTTGCATAAATTAGAGCCTTACATTGGACCCGGGCAAGAAAAATGATGGATGGGGTAATAATGAGTGGAAAGAGGGTAGTATCAATGTTGCACGACTTGTACTCGTATAAGACTCGTCTCACTATTAACTCGTCGACTCGTATAAAACTCAGGAACGACCCGTATAAGACTTATATAAGACTCGTCAAATGTTGGAATTTCTAACTCATTAGAAACCCTTCGTGTACTTTCTGATTTATTCCCACCTACTTGTTCTATTAATTAACAAGTTATTTACCACGTAAATACTGGACATAAATACAAGTACATGCTCAACACATTACAGATCATCAATTGAAGGAAACAGAAACAAGCACACAAATGACACTGTTGTTTTTGGACTAATGTCCCCGGAAAACCCAAAGCAGGAAAACCGGTGCAGCTATCTGAGGGTTTGATTTATTAAGCAGCTTCAGAATACAATCTGGGTGCCAATTTAGGCTCACCCAACAAAGAAAAATCTCGGTAGTAGTACTTCTCTACTCGGACGCAGATATTCCAGCTGAAACCCTGGATAAACACTCCGGCAGCTCCACAACTCCAATCTACCCCACGAAACCCTAGTGTCAGCCTCTAGGGACTGCGTCAGCTCTATCTGGCCTAGCATTAGCCCAATGTCACTCTGGTTTGGCCTGCGTCAGCCTCTGGAGGCACTGCGTCAGTCCTCTGGCCTTCCGCGTCACTCACGCTAGCCCTCTAAGTCACTACGTAGCTCCTGGCTGCCTCTTCGTGAGCCTTGGCTGCCTTTGCGTGAACCCTTAGCTGGTTCTGCATCCTTCTCTCCGACTACTATGTTGATCCTCCCGGTGCTATCTCTGCCTCTTTGCTTCTGTATTCACTGCCCCTCAGCTGCAACTCAGATTACTCTCTCAACTTTATCAGCAAACCCAGCCCCAGAAAGTCGAAATCTTGATATCTTGGTGTGTTCTCCAAGTGACCCTCAAGCCTCTTATACTTTTCTCGTTGACAATCAACAGTCGAGATTAAGTCCCTAATCAATGGCGAAGATTAAATCTGGCTTGATCGATGACTTTTGGACCATTCTAACATAGTTTTATATTAATTCACATTAATATTTTATTTTCCCTAAGTTTAGACTTAGGGACTCCATTAAAAATATTAATTATTTTAATATCTCTCAAACTGTTTAGAATCTGCCCAAACCCTCTCCACCAATTTTCGTGGCTAGAGCACATCCGATGCTACCCCAAATCAACACTCCCTCTTAGCGAGGATTGTGCTCTAGCAATACTCCTCACTGAGTATCACCCTGATCATCCGACATCGGTCCCTGTGCTGATGCTAGGGCTGCTGCCCATCATCTGCACTACTGCATCCTATACTACTACCTATGGCCCTGCAACTGTCACTGCTACGTCCAATACTGCAACTCCCTCTGCATCTGTGCTGCTACCCATGGACCTGTCACTGCCATTGCTGCATTTGCACTGCAACCCCTCTCATCACGTTGCATCATGCTGCCTGTTGACCACTACGTGTCAACGACCCATAGCAGTACACCCCCTTTTTCGCAAAAGGGATAGCACCTGATCAATGTGTTCCTGCCATCCAGCTATCATCATCAGCCTGAGGATCATCTTATAATGTAAACCCAGTCTGCATGTGTATAATGTAAATAATCTCAGCAGATCCATGTCGTGTATGTAATCACTTAGGTAAACCTACTTTTCTGGTGACGATCTACATTCCGGGAGGTTTTTTGTCTCACCGATCCATTCTTGGATGGTCAGCAGAGTTTTCTTTCAACCTTACCCCAAAGCCGGAATGAATTTTGTCACCAGGATTTTAGGCGAGTCCTAATTTTATAGATCGAGTCTATGTAAAAGTGATTTGGAAATAATCCTAACTATTTGGTTAGGTTATTTTATTACAAATTGCTTAGTTTGCTGGATTATATCTGTGTCGCAGAAATAGGTACTCTGTGAGGGTCTATTTCAAATGGGTTTTCCCCTTTGTGATGTAAAAAATATGAAAATGATTATGTAAAGTGCCTTGAAGGTTGGAAAAATAATTTATCCCCTCATAGGTTAATTAATTAAATTTTCTGGCCAAAAATTAATTAAAATCCTAAACCAGAAATTTAATTAATTATAAGTCCTAGGTAAATTTAAATTTTCCAAAGGCAAAATTCGTGAGTCTTTAAAATTCAAATTTTGAAAGGTCCCAGAACTGAGGTAAATTAATTATTTTGCTAAATTTTAAGCCTTTGGTCCATGGGGTTTAAGTCAAAGTCAAATTTTTGAGGAAATTAACTCAATTTTAATTTTTGAGTTAATTAAAACGCATTTAATTGAAAATTTTGAAATTTCCTCAATAATTTAAAATTTCGACGGAGGAGATTAAAAGAAATTTTGATCCTCATCAACGGTCGAGATTGCTTTGATGAAGATCACTCAAACTAGTCGTTGGAAGATTTATCTTTAAATAGGAGGTCATTTGTCAGTGGAGATCATCCGATCTTTGAATCGTATACTAAGCTCTCAAGCTCTTTTTTATATTTTTTGAATTAATGCAAAAGTCTTTGGGGTTTCAACGTGATGTAGTATTCCTCTTCATGAATTTATGGTAACATTGTTTCAATTTCTGTTTAATATTATGTGAAAACTATCAATCAATAGCTCTCGTAGAATAATATGAATACAAGTATCTTATTCAGTTTGTTGGATCTAAGGTAACATTTTTAATTTTGATTGAAGTAGCAGGTATCTCTATTTCTTCATAATTTTATTGTTGTTCTATTTCTTTACTGGATTTGATGGTTGATCTAGTGTTTGCAGAAGATCTCTCTGGTTCTCATTGAGCGTTTGGGGATAGTTCTCAGTTGGACCAACCAACTCTCAATACATATTTTGTGAAGAGTCTACTTCATATAAGCCTCAGGATTTATCTAACGATAATAATTTTTTTGCAGGGTGTTTTTGGGCTAGTACCTCTCTAAAATTTCAAAAGAATTTAAATATTTTGTGGAAATTTTGATAGATTTGGCTATTAAGAGCCTTAGATTATCAGATCTAGGAGCAGAGTTGGACTCATACTCAGATCTGATAGATCTATAGATTATTTGTATAGATTTGTAAATTATGTGTAGATCTGTTATTTACTTGTGTAGATCTGAAATTTTGTAACATAAACAATTGGGTTTTTTTGGATTTTCTCTATTTTTGTACATATTGGGTATTGGGTTTTCTCTTTTCATTTGTGCACGAATAGATCTGAGAAATCAGCCAAGAAAATCTTCAGATCTGAGCTAGATCTAGAACCTAGAGGGCAAGATCTAGGCTCAAAGATTGTTTGCAGGAATAGATCTGAAAAATCAACCAATTAAATCTTCAGATCTGAGATTTTTTAAGCAGATCAAGGAGTTTTGAGACAGATCTAGGCACTAGAGGGCAATATCTTATCCCAAATCTTTTTACAAGGCTAGCCATTAAAGATTTTGTAATAAATTCGAAGATCTAAAGCAAAATAATTCTTTTCAGAACAAGGGTTTCAAGTTTTGGGGCTCTAAAGCCCAGATCTGCCTTCTTCTAGCCCAACGCTAGTTCTATTGGGCCTAGATTCCCCTTGCTCCATTTCTGATTTGAATATTTGATTTTCTGAAGCTAATCATTGGAGGGTTTTTGTAGAAAATTTGGTAAAAATTTGTGTTTTAGGTATATAAAAATTTTGGGCAACTTGGGCAACTTGGGCAAGTGATCTTTAAGGCCTAGGGCCTAAGGGTTTGATCTTTAAACCATCTTTTTTCTCACTGTTTGCTATAGCAGTCATATACCTTTCTAATAGTGGTAAGAAACACATCTAAGTGGTTTGAAATTAACTAAAAAATTGATAAATACATTAATAATTCGTTTATGTTTGATGTGTATCAAGAATTTGGCTTAGATCTACATTTTGGGTCACGGTTATCTCTGAATAATTCTGTTTCTGAACTCTGAAATATAACAGTGGAAAAATTTCATGTGAGTTAGCCTAAAATCAGTTCTTAAGTTGTCTAATACATTAAGGTATTAATTTCTTGAGTTGGACATTCATCATTAGGCTTATTTCATGTTTTAATTGTTGGCTGTAATAAGTATATCAAATCTGATATAATTCCGGAGATCACATCATAACAAGCTGAAATTTTTTTATAATTCAGGTGGGCAAGTTTGGAAAAATTTCAGTAAATTTTTGGCATAAAGATATCATTGATAGCTTACTGTTTTCATTGTATTGCTGCTGTCATAAAGTTTTTCTTACTGCTGTCCTAAAAATTAATTTCTGAAAATTAAGTACTCCGTCATGGAATTGTGATAAAATGCATATCCTTTGTTTCGTAAAACTGAGTATTTTTTGAGCATCTGTTGATATTAATTGCAAAGAATTTTTTGTTCTCTTTGAGCTATAACTGTATCAGAAAGATTTGAAATAAGCTTGTGTTCTAATTGTAATATCTTCAAGGGTTTAATTTTGAGTCTTCATTTAATAAAGCGAACATTTCATTTGGGTATTGGAGTTTTCTGCGACATAAACATCTTTTCATCCTTGAATCTAACTTCATCTCATCTTCTCATCATCTGGTGCATTTGCATATAAGTTAGTTTTGCATAATAAAATTTACTTCCAAGCATAAGCTTGGTCGATAAACAGATAGATCTCCATCCGTCTTTTTTTGAGAAGTCTGTTTTAACAGTACTTAAAACGGTGACCTTGCAGTCGTCAGAGCCACAGTTCTCTATAGCGCCGGAGGCACCGGGTATGTTAGAATTTCAGGAGAGGTATCATTAATCACACCTTAGTGTGCTTCTCCTGATCTTCTCTCTGCCAATTACTATGAAATCAGGCTCAACACAAACAGGATTGAAGGGTTCACATTTAAATAGGCATTTAACTAAAATTAACTAAGATTCTTGGATCTCACATTAGTTTTAGGATCTGCATTTCATATAAAATATTCATTTATCTAAGCAGCAGTTGCTAATCGATTACTTGGTCTTAATTTCCCTAGCAAGATCTTTGACTCCACAAGGCACTAGTATCAATTGTTTAAAATCTAATCAAATCCTATAAGTCTTGCTAAATCTTAATCAAGTACTTGATCACTTCACTATGTCTCCTAAACTGGCTAGTTCCCATCTAGTTCTTCTTCATTCCACTTTTCCATAAGGTCTACCCCCCTTAGCTTGCTGTAGGGAGATAGCTTAAATAGAGAGATTGGAGATCAAGGTGACAATCCCCGATCTAAGTCGTTGTCGCGGTGCCTAGACATTCTATGCGACAACACTGTCCATAGCACTACCACTGCTAACTGCTGCACTGCAACTCGGTTACTAAGAAGTAACTGATCTCCCAACTCTGACATCTCCGTCAGGCTAGAAACACTCTTGATGGTGAAGCTCACTCTGTCACTGACAAGTTCTCCCTCTCTGATTTCTGCGTTTTTGCAACAACTCCATGCATCTCGCACTGTTGCACACCTCTCTGTGCCATCTTGCACTAGTGCAACACTCCCCTGCTTCTCGCACTGCTGCCTCACGCTGTCCTGGGAATCCTACACTGTAGCTCTCTCTGTCGCTCCATCCGCATCCGTCTCTACTGACATCCGCTAGTACTACTACTCCTCTTCGGGGCTCTCGTAGCAAGGTCTAATCCAAGAGGCTGGGTACCTCGAGGATCCTGCCCCTCATCGCCTGTAGTTCGTCTGACTACAGTTCGATGTCTCCCCACTTTCGCTCAAGTGGTGTGTGTGCACTCATGGCACAAAAATCATTTGTCTCCACTTCTTTCTCTGCCCTTGCTGGTGCAGCCTTGGTCTCGGGGGCCTCTCCCTTGCTCTTCTTCCTTGGACACTAGGTTGCATAATGACCTAGCTCCCCACAATGGAAACATTTGACCTTGGAGAGGTCCTTCTTTCGTTTCTCCTACTTTCCCTCAAATGCTAGGGCAGCATCCACCTCCTCCTCCTTCTTGATTTTGATCCCCTTGCCGCTACTTCCCACCTTGCTCAGCCTTCTGATCTCCTCTTGGCGAGGAGCAGCCCACATTTCTTCCCAATCTGGAAGGGTCGCCCTGCGCAGTATGCTCTGGACAAACACCTCCCAGTCTTCTGAGACTGCGTTCAAGGTTGTTCTCACTATCAATTCTTGATCCAGCGTGGCCTCTATGGAAGTCAACTAATCTCGTACCTCCTTCAATCGACCGAGGAAGGGGTCGATTTGTTCTCCCTTCTGCATCTGGTATGATCGCAGCTGATTTTCTAGTAACATCCTTCTCTGCACAGAAGTATGCTGGTACAATTTCTTTAGGGCCTCCCACATCTCATTTGCCATGTCTTTTTCGACAATATGTGGTACTACATGGTCCTTGACCCCGTCAAAAATGATGCTCTTGGCCTCGCCATTGCCTCCTCGTACTTGTCGTTATCAGCTGGATCAACTGGGATAGCTATCATCCTCAAGGCGAAGTGCTTGACACAATTCCTGTCTAGAACGGATAAGATTCTAGCCTTCCAGACCACAAAGTTTGAGGCTCCGTCCAATGTCCTAGTCTCTTACCCCATTCACTGCCATCTTGCTGCTCCTCTACTTCCCTCCTGGAATTTCTTGGTGTGACACCCTCTGAGCCTCGATTTCCCTCCTGGAAACCCTTCTGCCAATGTCGAGATGCCCCCACTCTGATCGTTAGTGCAGCTGCACCACTGATCCGGATTTCTTGGTTAGAAATCCTCAATAGCAACTCCCTCCTCCTTGGCCTTGCCCTGTTAGTTACTGTTCTGACTACAGTACCCCACCAGCTCCACTCTGCAACTTACCCACAGCCTCTTAAACCCCAACAAATTGAAGGTTAGAGCTCCTATGCTCTGCGCAATCCTGGCATCGGCAAATCAGCCTCCTTAGCCAATTGCGTCAGCCCTCCTGGCCTCTGAATGGCTCTGCGTGAGCCTATCATTGCCTCCCTCAGCCTCTGCGCTGCCTCTTCTTGGCTCGAACTTGATGGTGCAGGCACTGCGTAACCCCTTCCTTGCTACTTCTCTGCTAGGAACAACTTTTGTCACTCGAGACAGCTATTTTCTGCTGTTGCTGCTCTGCTCGGTTGATGTCCTCAGTTCTCCTGTGATCTGCAACCACACTCTGATGCCATGTTGGAATCTCTAAGTCTAACTCGCTAAAAACCCTTCATGTACTTTCTGATTTATTCCTACCTACTTGTTCTGTTAATTAACAAGTTATTTACCATGTAAATACTGAAATAAATACAAGTACATGCTCAACACATTACAGATCATCAACTGAAGGAAACAGAAACAAGCACGCAAGTGACACCGTTGTTTTTGGACTAATGTCCCCATAAAAACCCAATGTGGGAAAACCGGTGCAGCTATCTGAGGGTTTGATTTATTAAGCAGTTTCAGAAGACAATTTGGGTGCCAATTCCAACTCACTCAACAGAGAAAAATCTCGACAGTAGTACCTCTCTACTTGGAAGCAGATATTCTGGTTGAATCCCCGAATAAACACTCTGGTAGCTCCACAGCTCCAATCTACTCAACGAAACCCCACCGTCAACCTCTACGGACTGCGTCAGCTCTGTCTGGCCCAGCGTTAGCCCAACGTCACTCTGGCTTGGCCTGCGTCAACCTCTAGAGGCACTGCATCAGTCCTCTGGCCGTCTGCATCACTCATGCTAGCCGTTTGAGACATTGTGCAACTCCTGGCTGGCTCTACGTGAAACCTTGGTTGTTGCTGCGTCCCTCTCTTCGGCTACTATGCTGATCCTCCCAGTGCTATCTCTACCTCTCTGCTTCTGTATTCATTGCCCCTCAGTTGCAACTCAAATCACTCTCTCACTTTTCTTAGCAAACCCAGCCCCAGAAAGTCGAAATCTTGATCTCTTGGTGTGTTTTCCAAGTAACCTCAAGCCTCCTCTTATACTTTTCTCATTGACAAATCAACGGTCGAGATTAAGTCCCTAATCAATAGGTAAGATTAGATTTGGCTTGATCCATGACTTTTGGACAATTCTAAGTCAGTTTTATATTAATTCATATTAATATTTTATTTTCTCTAAGTTTAGACTTAGGGACTCCATTAAAAATATTAATTATTTTAATATCTCCCAAACTGTTTAGATTCTACTCAAACCCTTTCTGGGTATTGGAGATCTCATGTGCCTTAGCCTCTCCACCAATTTTCGTGGCTAAAGCACATCCGATGCTACCCCAAATCAACCTCAAAATACAAAAAAATAAAATTAAAATATGGTAAATTTTAAGCACAAAAAAGAAACTAATGACAATTCCAATCCTTATAAATTATAAAAACCACAATATATGCAATATTTCATAACATCATCTCATATCTATAAAAGTACAACATTACATACTCGATTTTTGTAAACAAAATTTTTTGATAATAATAAGAAAAGGACTCATGATTCCATAATTAAAATAAAAAATGTCGGCAAGTTCAAAATTCAAATACATATGTCATAAATGATAAATGATTGTCTCATAACAACTTTGAGTCTCATCACTCATGGATGACTATGTGTACAACAAGCCCTCGTGGAGCTAGTGCTAACCTTGGAAGGCTGAAGCAACTACGAGGCAGGTGTATTTGGAGTCTCCATTTGAGATGGCAAACTAGAGAGATCCTCACCCTCTTCATCAAGCCAACTCAAATCAAGGGACTCCTCCTCCACAACCTAATTAGACTCTAAATCAATAGTATCCAATAAAATTGGATTTGTATCCTTTGATTGCACTTGTTTTGTGAGCATTCGATGGATGTATTAGATGAAAACCACTCATAGAAATTAGCCAAACACTCAAATGACAAGTGAATGACAAATGGAAGGGAGAGAGGTGCTTATAAAGCATCTTCTTGCCTCCAATTCCCTTTCCCTCCACCTCATTTCCAAAAACGAAAAGAAAATTAAAAAAAAATTGCCTTTTGAGGGTCTACGGGTCTTATAAGGGTCCGATGTGGGTCTTATGGAAAACCCGCGAGTCTTATACGGGCAATCAGGTTTAATAAAATACCCGTCAAGTCCGGGTCTTAACCGCGGGTTTTATGCGAGTGGCTCGGGTCGCTATAGAACCCGCCAAGACTCGCAAGTACTCGCAGGTCTTATAAGGGAGCAGGACCACAACCAAAATTGGGGTTTCCTGTGAAATATCATCCCTGAAACCAAATGGCCAGTAAAAGAGATCCCACGGGACTAGAATCCAAGGTTAATTCCTAAAACAGGTCTAGGGGACAGAAGCACAGAACTAGCCCATTCTTTCCGCCGAATCCCCCCATTAATCCATGCCCAGAAGTGTCCATGATAAGCAAACTACAATACTCAATTTCAAAATGACAAGGCATACCTTTAGATTCGGGGGGCTCACCTTCAAACATACGATCATGTAGATGGGCAAGGGACCACATGGCTGGCTTAGGTGGTGGAGAAATGGCACAATGAGCTAGCTAATGGCTGCAAGGGGTTGTTGGCTTTCGGCTGAGGACCATCTTGGAGAAAGATTTTCTCCTAGGGATCTTACCCACAAAATGGTGGGTAACAGGACCCTCGCCGATTTAATCCTGATCATAATTATCACAACATTCGATAATAGAATGTTAAACCTACAAGAATATCATTCTCAAACCATGCATTCTCCACTTGGATATAAATATCAAGTTTAAACAACTCCCAAGAGTCAATAATATCAACAGTGAGCATATTTCGTTAGGTGAATTGACAAGTGAATAGAAGCTAAAAGGGTGGATTTGTGGCTGTACCAAATCTGTTGTTTATCAGTGATTTTGAGATCTGTTATATGTTAGGGATTGTGCCCTTAGGGATGGAAATATAGGTATATTTTCTTGGGCTGACTTATTTATTTGATTGGACAAAAGTGGAATATATGATGTTGTAGTTTAATTTCAGATTCATCCTTGAGGTTGAAAAGTTCACAAGAAATAGATCTCAGAATCTTCAAGTATTAAGGTGAAATTTTTTAATTTCTCTTAGGCACAAATTCTCAAAATTTCCACATAAGTGTGATCTATTTACATCAAAATCACAAATTTCCTGCTCCTAATTCAACAAGATCCATTATTGTCCCTACACAAAAGATATTAGGAGCATCCCTATTGGGGGTGCACTCACTCCAGATTCTCTTTCTCGGGCAAAGCACCTATAGGGAGAACTCGCTCAGGCAAAGAGCTTTGGGAGCACCTAGGGGTTGTGCTTCCAAATGAAGTTTTCTCAAGTTTTGCACTCATGGGTGCTAAACCATGCTTATTAGCTACTCCTACCCCTTTCACACTCTTGGCCATTCCAACCCCATTCCCTTCATGTTCTCACTATGCTCCCTCCATTTTTTGGACACTCCATGACACATGTTCATAATCCTGTCATACTCCCTCCATGTTCCCTATATGCTCCAAGAATTGTGAAAATTCTATTGCAGATACTGGTTATTAATCTTCTATTTTTGCAAATTATTTGTCTTTTGGAAAATCAATTCACGACAAAAACTAAAAATAACACAACTAAAATTTTACAAATAAATAATCACAGGAATTGAGAATAATTAATACAAACACAAAATTTGACATTGGTATTTTTGGACAAATTGTCTCTCGAAAAACCCCAAAGGGAAAACCAGTTTTGTAGATGAGGGCTTTTTATTATTCTTCATTAATTGAGAATTACATAAACTGCTTGTTGTTTATTGGCAAAGCTCCAACAAAATTATTTCTTCACTTTTGCAAGCTGACTCAAACACTTGGAAGCAACTCGGCCCCTCTAAATCAATTCAGCCTCTCTTTGTGACCCTAAATCAATCCAATTGGTCCATTCCTGGCAAATAACTCGACCTCTCTAGAAACTTGCACTCACTGGGGAAAATATCTCGGATTCCATTGGAATTTCATCCTTCACTGGAAAACTCGACTTCTCCTATGCAAATCGATCTGCCTCTGTTGCTAAGAATTTGGAAATCACTGTGAAAAAATCTTCTCCGGCAAATCAATGACAATCTCTATTGATCCTTGTTGTTGGTGTCTCCCATGTTGTCACTCTGCCCTTGCTACCACTGCGAATCTATTCTCCCTCTTCAAATGATCTCCAATGGTCACATTGATCTTCTCTTATAATCTATTGTTGATGATTCAACAACCACGATCTAACTCCAATCGATGGCTAAGATCATATCAAATTCTAAAAATAACTTTTTTAGAGGCCTCTAGAGCAAAGTTGATTTGTCTTAATTAATCTTGATTAATTAAGCCATTTCCCTAAGTTAGACTTAGAAAAATAATTATAACTAGCTAATTAATTTAATTAAGACAATTTCACTAGGGAACTTTTTCTAGGTATTGGAGATAATAAATCCTCATGTTCCTTAGTCTCATAAACACCATCTGAGACTAGAACACATGTTTGACCTACAAAAATTAACAAGAGTATCTAACACTGAAATCAAGCCAAAATTAATTTTCCTTTTAATTTGGCCAATGAAAAGTCCATGGGGAGGCTCCATGGGTTAGGGTAAAGACAACCCCATGGGGAGGCTCCATGGTTTAGAGTAAAGACAACCGTGCAAAATAAACCTTCTCCATCACTTTCTTCATTCATCTCTAAGTTGGGTTCTTTGGTTTGGAGTGGGCAGCTTGGTCTTCTTTCTGGTTTTTGAGGAAGACAACTTCAAGAGAGCTTGGAAGAGAGTTAGAAGGCCGCTACAGCCATGTTCTATCTCTGCTAATGGTTACTGAGTTGAAGAGGGAAGCCAAATGACCATTCTTTGAAGTTTTTTTGTTTTTCTTTGTGTTCGTAGAAGTTAGTACATGGATTTGTTCTCTTCTCCTAGTTTTTCCCATTCCTTCTTCTCTCTCATTTTACTGCAGGTTTTTAAGCTAAATTTGAAGAAATGTTGTTCTTCATGTGATGTATGCTTCTGCTTTTCATTCTCATGGTGTTGGTGGAGAATAGGCATGAGAAGGAAGAGGAACTCGTTGGTTATGTTGGTGGATAGCCTATTTATTTCCATAAATTCATATTCTACTTCCTATTATATGATGATGGTTTAAAAATCTGCCAGTTTGTAAGTGCTAAATAGTTGATGCTTGAATGATAATCGTTAATACGCTGTGGATGGCATTTCTGACTTTATTTTTTCCAACTAATTTGGCATTCTGCATATATTTTTTAACATATGTATTATAATATATAAAAAATGCTCCCAAGGCACTTCACTACTGGGGCGTTTTGGGAAATGGTGCTCCAAATGCTCCTGCCCCTGCAACTGCTCCCACTTGCTTTGCACTTAGGCATCCTTTCCCTACACAACAATTTTTTATGCAAGTAAAAATCTATATACGTGAGCTATATTGTATGTAAGCTCATAACTGTAATAATGTTTTAGTTCTAGGTCTTTGCGGTATCGTATTTCAATGATTGTAATCTGTCACTATTATATAATAAAGGATTAAAAAATGTTTAGTGATTAATTAAAATTAGTCATGCTACATAAAGGCGTAGTTACCCCTTTAATTTTAACATAGGTTTTAAGTACAGTTGCAGTCCTTTCTTTTGTATAAATAAGATTTTCTCCCCTCTTTATCACCATTGGATGCTTTTTATATTGAATGGATTCTGCTTGTATCCTTCCTCAAGGATAATTGTATGGCAAAAGCCCTACCTTAAGGTTAATTTTGTTATTGGAGGTCATCACTATCTCATTTTTCATCAAGCTCAATGTTTTTTTGTGAATGTTTCCTTTCCCATCTTGATGTTTGTAAATATTGTCAAAGTGAATCATAGAAATAGTTTGCATTGACATTTCAGGGATGCTACAGTCATTTTCCTTGATAATATTTTAGTGAGTGAAACTTACGTTATCATTGAAGTTTGACACTACAGAGAAAAGCAGGATAAATTCTATATGCTGGCTAAAGAATTTTAATCTATAGTGTTACTTTACAGGAAGTTATAAATCAAACTTGAGTGTTATATAACAAGTTTCCTTTTTTCCTTTCAGTGGGAAATTAAAGCTCATACTTGTTTCATGAAGGACCATGCATTTGTCTACACACGTTTGATTTCAGGGTATGTTTTCTAATTTAAATTTGATGCCTTGACCATATAATTCATTGCCTTAATGTGAATGTTATGTTCAGTCAATTCATACTCGTGAGTCATTTTAGGGGAATCCCAAAATATTCCCACTTGATGCCTAAAACTTAATAAACACGTCTGACATGAGCATATTCTCAGTTTGTCCATCCATGACAGTTCATTAATTATCATCTATCAAATTGGAAATAACATATTAATTAAAAAGAAATCTATGTTAACAAAACTGTAAATTGCCTTAGATGTTGGAGTTACAGCCCAATGTTACATTTATTGTTATCAGGAATTTATTGCTGGTGTTCAAAATATAAATTATTGGCAATATCGGAGAAATATTGTAAATTATTGGAAATTATCGGGAAACTTGTTGAAATTTCTAAGTCTAACCCGTTAGAAATTTTCCTACACTATCTGGTTTATTTCACCTACTTGTTTAATTACTAAACAAGTTATTTAACCAAATAAACACTGAAATAAACACAATGCAGTCTCAACCATCTACAAATCATCAACTAAAAGAAATAGACAAACACACAAGGGACACATTATTTTTGGACAATCGTCCCCTGAAAAACCCAACTTGGGAAAATTGGTGCAGCAGTTCTGAGGGTTTTATTATTAAGAAGCTTTTCTTGGGTGCAACTGGGAGCCAAACTAGCTCACCTGACAGAGAAAATAATCTAGCAGTAATACCTGTCTTCGGAAGCAGATATTCTGAAAGTTTGCTCCACGAAACTCTCTCCAACGCCTCTTTGAGGCACTGTGTCAGCCCTCCTGGCCTTTGCGTCAGCTTGAAACCTTATGTGTTAGCCCTCTGAGGCTCTGTGCAACCTCTCTAGCCTTTTGCGTCACTTCTGCAGCCTTTGCTTCACTCACGCAAGCCTTCTAGCTCTCTGCGCAGTCACTGCTAGCCTCTACGTGGCTCCTGCTGGCTTTGCGTCTACCTCTCTGCCTCTGTGCTGGTCTTCTGGCACTATCTCTGCCTCTCTGCTATACACTCACTGTCCCTTGCTGCAACTCTGATCATTGGTTCGATTTCTCTTAGCAAACCCCGCTCTACAAAATCGAACTGGCTGATCTCTTTGGTGTGTCTCCAACTGACCTTCAACCCTCCTCTTGAGTCTTCAACTGATCCAGATTTAAACAGGAACGCAACAAATTACAAAGATAACCATAAATGCAGAGATGCACCGGAAATAATACTTCATTTCATTAATGTAAAACACTGAAATGTGCTTACAAACAACAAATGGAAATAAACTAGCTAGGGCGATGGTAGCTTATCTCTGAGAAGAGATGTGGTGGCTACATGCCTCTGAATTGTGTTACAATGAGGCTTGAAGGCCTATTTATTGTTGAGAAACAATGGAAAACCCTAAACATCCAAAAACCTAACCCTAGAAGATGAAACGCTAAATTGTGGGCCCCGTTTTGGGTAAATTGGTACATCAACTTCTCGGGGTCGTAACTTTGGCACCCAATCTTTGTTTGACGCATACAACTATAACTTTGGAAAGAACAACATTGGTCCATGGAACCATGTTGCTCCTAGATTTCCCAAAAAACGTCGTTTAGGGTCTCAAAACGGCTCCGGAAGTTTAGGACCCGAAAAACTGCTAAAAATAGTAAATTATGCTACAATTACAGAAACTGAAAAGCTAAAAGAGACAGTTGTGAGGGTCCAAGTGGGATAGGTGGGTGGCCACCAACATCCACTTGGATCATTCCTCCCCCCTTAGGAAGCAATGGTCTCCATTGCATTGACCTTCTCCATCTGCTGAACTTGGTCTCTAGTGAGCTATTCTGCAATCTCTGTTGTGTCCAATAATGGTGGGAAGCATGGTCGACGACGGTCCTCATTGAATGCTCGGTGCAGGCGAAGGAATGGGGGAATTCTGTGCTCGAGACCATTATTTCCCACAGCCTTGGTAATGGTGTAAGGACCATGTCAGAGTGGTCAGAGCTTCTGATGGGCTCTTATAAGGTGTTCTTTCTGTAGATGCAACCAGACTTTGTTGCCCATCTGAAGCTTGTGTGGTACCCCTGTGGGTGAGGAGAAGCTGTTCCTGTGTTCTTTCATGATTGTATCCCTCTCTTGTTGCCGCTGCGTGGAGGATCCCTTCGCGGGGGTCATGAATGTGGCTACGATCTTCCCCTTACTTTGGGAGCGAACCAGACAGAAAATGAATTTCCTAGTCTGGGAGACGATCTTGCTGCATTTCTTAGCAGAGATGAAAGAGGTGGTGGTAGGTGGGGCTACCTCTGGTATCCTGTATAATGAATTATATAAAGAAATAATAACAGCGCAAGGCCTTGACTCATACACAGTATGTCGCCTCCACAAGTATGGCTAGCCTAATAATACATCACAAACATCCAGAGGTGCAACATCACACAATACCTCGTTTGTGAAGGGTTTGATGCTGTAGGGAAGGCAGCACTGCTGGCGAACTCGAAGATCTCCTCCTTCGTGAAGCCACCCGATACTGTATGGCTGCGGGTGTGGTGTAGTCGAGAGGCCCAACCACTTCACGACCTCTGCTGAAATGAGGTTCTTTTGGCTCCCACTGTCAACAATGAATTGCAGCGATGAACCCTTCACCCACATTTGTGAGTGGAAAAGTCGCTCCCCCTCCTTTGGATCTTCGGGCTTATTCTTCTGGATCTTAGCGGTGGCAACAGTAGCGCTGGGCTCCGCATCAATGATCTGCTTCCCTTGGCCATTCCCCTTGTCGAGTTCTGACTCAGGGTCGGAATATGTATTTGAAGCCTTCAACTCGGCCACCAGCAATTGCTTGGTCCGACACTCACTTGTGTTGTGAGTGGGGCTCTTGTGGAACTCACACCACTTTCCTGTGTCCTTCTTCGACTTCGTGGTGTTGTTCTTTTCTTGTGGCTTTGACAGGCTGTCTTGGGTCACCCCGCCTTGGCTTTGTCCTTTGGTCTTTGGATTCATAGATCCAAAGTCTCGCTTCTTCTGTTTAAACTTCTACTCTATTTTGACAATGTATCGGTACGTTGTGCCAAGCGAGGAGATGTTCAAGAACTCCATTTCTTCCTGAATGTATGTGTAGGCAGCCGTGGTATTTGAGTACCAGATGCAGCTCCGAATCTTTGATACCCAACTATGTGCGAAGGGTGTGAAAAATGTTTGTGAACTTTGGCACATCTTGGTCCCTTCCCTGCTACAACGTGGTCCACTTTATGTATTTGTCCTTGTAGCTTTTGACAGGGTAGTACTGCTCCTTGATGGCATCCCAGAATGAATTCCAAGTGGGTGCGGCTAAGAATAATGAGCTCGTACTTTCATCCTTCTGCTCGTAGTAGGTTTCCCACCAGTCCTTGACGTGGGGGGCTGCTTTGAGAAGCGTGAAAACAATCTTTTCTCGACTCGAAAATTCATGAACAGAAAAATACCCTTCTAGCAGATTTAACCATTTATCGATGGCATCTGCGTCTATCTGACCCTCAAAGATGGGGATTTCAAAATTAACTTGTACCTTAAAGGGCGTGGCATTTCCAGAGTAGCTGCTGGAAGCCGATGCATCGCCTTTGGGTAGCCGCTGAAGGATCTGGGCAAAATTGTCCATCATCGCGTTCCTTTGTCGCTCGAGGGCTTCTTCGAGCAAGATTTTGATAGGATATCCTGCCCTCTCGTCTTTCTTTTCGTCCGCCATGGGAGGTCGTCGAGATTTTCGAGGCTGATCTTGCAAAGGTTCAACCAGTTCAGGCCCTAACTCCTTATATCCCGACCTCGTTGGGGACATGCAAAGAAAAACAAAGAAAAAGCAACCTCGCTCTAATACCACTGATCTAGATTTAAACAGGAATGCAACAAATTACAAAGATAACCATAAACACAGAGATGCAGCGGAAATAATACTTCATTTCATTAATGCAAAATACTGAAATATGCTTACAAACAGCGAATGAAAATAAACTAGCTAGGGCGATGTTAGCTTATCTCTGAGAAGAGATGTGGCGGCTACATGCCTCTGAACTGTGTTACAATGAGGCTCAAAGGCCTA